>LBNU01005794.1:64661-101272 GCA_014162995.1 Artemisia annua | reverse complement strand
ACATCATCTCTCATTTTCACATCAACAAAGACAAAGAACAAAGAATGATGAATCACTTCTACTACAATCATTTAGATGACGTCTAAAGCTACAAATGTCAACAGTTAAAGTCCAAAGACAAAGACGTCAAGCAACCTCGATGACCGTGACAAACTCCTATCCTTTAACAATCCTTCATGACCGATCCTTAGGGGGAGATTGTTAGGATCATAGTTTTCAACTATTCAGTCAAGTCTCGGTCATTTCAGTAAATGTAATAGGTTGCTAGAATTATCACTTTTATCTTAATTATGTTAGTTACTCGTATGGTTAATGTTTAGTCCAATAAGGTGTCCAATGGGCCTTGAAGCCCATGACTTTGATAATAGGGAAGGAAGGGAGTGTTGCCCTATCCCTCTCCTATAAATAGGACACCATGTATCTCATTATATTTGTTGGTTATTTTCATATCTTAAGGAAACTATTGTTCTTTCATCTTTCATATTGATCTTAATCAACCAAGTCTAATTCTCATCTCATTTCTTTCATTTGAATACTTGTGTTTACTAATATGGTGACCTAACACCTAGTCTATAAAATGTATGGTGAATGATAATGTGACTTAACCTACCCGGTTTCGTCAAATGAATATCCGTAAACCCTGTTTACGTGAAATGTTGAATTGAAATTCAATGAATAGGAAAATGTCGGGACTTAGGAAATTGACCTGAAATTGAGAATTTTGACACCTGGTGTTTTCTCTAACAACCAAACGAGGATTGTTAATCACTAATAGTACTATCCACACTTATTTACGTTCACCCTGAAAGTGATTAAGGTTCATGATCGAGGGACTATTGACAATAGTAACTTAAGCAAATAACGTTGGCCTGACGGTATTACAATACCCGGTATAAAAGACTTGTGTTCGAGTTTTAAGCATGTATCCCCCCCCCCTACGGGAAAAATAGTTAAAGAGTGGGCTATGAACTCACCTTAGTAGTACAGTAGATATAGTAGTATCGTATACTCAACGATGTTAGGCAACAGCTTCACACACAACCTAAAAGATAATACAAGTTTCAGTTGATAGTCTAAATCTGGTTTTTATCGCGAATGTTAGATATCTAGTTATGAACGAATCTTGTGTTTGTTTAAATGCTTAAAGTTTAAAAATAAAGTTATATACTTATATAACTTGTAAGTATAATGATCGATGGTCGATGTAAAGTCATTATTAATAATTCAAGGGTTGTAGTCGATAGGTTGTGTTTGTAACTTATAAAAGAAAATGAAATAAACGTGTCGTTCAAAGAAATAAATAATATCTCGTTGTATCGTTAATTATAGTCACAAATTTATATAATATCTTTATAAGCTAAATTTCTATTTTAAATATGTGTTTATATATCTAAATTATTAATATTATTTTTATAAAATAATATTTACATAAAATCCTTTAAGTCTTTACCAATTTACAATTTTAACTCTAACGATATAAATGTTTACACCGTTAGTCCAAAATTAATTATCGTTTCATTTTAGGTCCAAAAAGTATCACATTTACATTTAATACCCAAAAGTTTCAATATTTATTGTTTCTAACTCAGAAAATCAGTTTTGACACTTTTTACCCTAAGTTTCCCATTTTGGCAGTTTTAGTCCTCGGTTATGAAAATTTTGCAAACTTAGTCCAAAAATTACCAAATTAAAAGTTTAACATTTTAATTTTTTCTATAAGCTCAAAACAGCTTATTTAACTTATAGAAACTGCTTATTATTTTAGTAATCAAATTTTACACTTATTGGGCCTTAACGAGTCATGTTAAGGGCCAATTAACGATTTTTGATCCAATGGGCTTACGCCTGGCCTTGGGTTTATTTTTAGAGTATGAAAACACTAGAGTAGAGCATATAGGACCAGCTTATCACAAAAGCTTATTGGGCTTTAGTTAAGCCTACGTTATGTTTATATAGTTTTATAAAACTGTTTTGGTAGCTTCAAAAAGGGACGGGCAAAAGGTTCAAACGTGTTTATTAGGTCGAATGAATTATGTTCCCTAGTTGTTAACCAAGGTGACAATGGGTTCGAATAATAAAATGGTATAGTCATGTGTCTAAATATTTATTTACGAGACCAAAGTTAATGACTCACACTCGTTTCTGAAAACTATTAAGGACTCAGAAAATATTCTAAGTGTTTGAGATTATTTCGAATGAGTTTAAGGGACATACTAAACGTGTGATTTAAAATACGAAAACGTTATGATTAGTTCTAGAGCTTTGCCATTCTCATTAGTTAGTGTATTGAACATCTTAAATGTTGATTTACATATATGTGTCATGTATATATATGTCGAGATAAAAGGGCAAAGATAACATGCAAAATCATTAATAACGAAATGAAAAATTAAGAATAAAGGCTCCATGTTCTCGCCTCACCACTTGGGGTGGAGTTTACGTTACGTAGGGATTTAAATGGTACAAAGGATCAAGGTAGAGTTGTTCACGGTACACCAAGGTTTCTAGACGAGCAAATGTGGTTCTCTTGGATCACTTCTACGTCTCGTATAACTTGTCAACTTCTTGTCCCAACTCGTTTGGAACACCTCACGTATAATTGTTATTTGGTATGTTTGAGTGTATGAGATCAACTGAGAATGCTTGGGGAGTTACAGGAGGCTTGTGAAATGTCAAGACAAGTGATAGAAGCCAAAGGATTGTTGTTTTGGCTTGTTAATGGTGGGTGGCACCAAACTCTCATCCAATCGATCAAAAACAACCAAAGGAATGTGTAAGAGAGTTCCTATTCATTCCTGACCGTAAATGATATGTATAGTGTTCATTTAGTGGTGATTGGGAGACATGGGAGGTCACAAGGAATGTTTTGACACGTCCCTAGTTTATCTTATATAAACGAGTTGGTGGTTTCACTTTGGCTAGAATTTAAGTAGTTAACGAATGATTTAAGAAGCAAGGTTTGTTGTTCTTGGATGTTTGCTTGGTGGTGATTCAAGATATGTGAAGATATGTTGGTGTTATGTGTTGAGAATTTGAGTATCGAAGGCGTTTTGTGGCTTATGTCTCGACTGGAAACAAAGAAAACAAAAGAAAGAAAAAAAATAAATAACTAAGAGGCTCGTTGGGCTTATAAGCCCTTTGGGCTTGCGTTTGTGTTTGGCCCAGCAGAAGAAAGAAAAGAAATATGAAAAGGTGCCCGTTTGGTTTAGTGATTGGGTTTTAAAGCCCAATGGGTCACGGGGGCCCACGTGGTAAATTTCAAGGGTCGGGTTACGGTCCAATAATATTAGTGGGTAGTCTCGAGAATTTTCGTAGGCTCCGGGAATATATAAATATTGTACGGTGTTTAAACGATACGTATATTTATAAAAATATAAACGTTTAAATATATTCGCGATAATTAGACTATCTAGGTTTGTGCGCAAGCATCGTTCCTAGGCAAATGATAAATCAAAATTTACCGTTGTGATTTATATAATAAATCATATATAATAAAAAAAATTTGTCACTCGTAAAAGTGGGGATTTAAATAACGTAATAACTTATATATATTTACTAATCGTTTCGGAAAATTACGAGAGGCTACAGTACGTACCCCTTACAGTGAATTTCGTCCCGGAATTCCAGCTTAAGATGGTTGCCGAGGGTGTCTATGAAAAAAGATGTGGGTACTTGATGCGAATTTGGTCTTCGCACTCCCAAGTGTACTCCGGTCCTCTTTTAGAGTCCCAACGAACTTTTATAATAGGGATACGGTTTTGCTTGAGTTGTTTGACTTCCCTGACCATGATTTCTACCGGTTCCTCGGTGAAAACGAGTTTGTCATCAAGTTGTATTTCTTTCAATGGAATGACAAGAGATTCATCGGATAAACACTTCTTAAGGTTTGACACAAGAAAAGTGTTGTGAATTCGGCTAAGTTCCTCGGGTAGTTCAAGTTTATATGTCACGGTTCCAATCCTTTCTCGGATTTTGAATGGACCGATGTATCTTAGGTTCAATTTTCCCCGCTTTCCAAATCGTATCATTCCCTTCCATGGTGATACTTTTAACATGACTCTATCTCCGACCTGAAAATCCATGGGTTTTCGCTTTAAGTCGGCATAACTTTTCTGTCGGTCTCTAGCGGCTTGTAAACGCTGTTTGATTTTGATGATCTTCTCGGTTGTCTCATGAACTAGATCCGGTCCAGTGAGTTGTACTTCTCCAACTTCTGCCCAGCAAACGGGTGATCTACACTTTCTACCATAAAGTGCTTCGAATGGTGCTGCCTTGATACTGGCATGACAACTGTTGTTGTATGAGAATTCTACCAATGGTAAGTGTTTGTCCTAACCTTTTCCGAAGTCTATGATGCATGCGCGAAGAATATCTTCTAAGGTTTGAATTGTTCTTTCACTTTGTCCATCGGTTTGGGGATGATATGCAGTACTCATATCCAGTTTTGTCCCTAAAGCTTTCTGTAAAGATTTCCAGAAATGAGACGTGAAATGCCTGTCACGATCTGATATAATGGAATCGGTACTCCATGCCGTGACACTATTTCCTTCAGATATATCTGAGCAAGTGTGTTCATCTCATCGGTTTCTTTGATTGGTAGGAAATGAGCTGATTTCGTGAGACGATCAACGATGACCCATATCGTGTCGTAGCCAGTAGGGATTTTGGGAAGTTTGGTAATGAAGTCCAATGTAATACGTTCCCATTTCCACATCGGGAGTTCTGGTTGGGTGAGTAATCCAGAGGGTTTCTGGCATTCTGCTTTTACTCTAGAACATGTTAGACATTTACTGACGTATTCAGCGATGTCAGCCTTCATGTTCGGCCACCAATACAGTTTTTTGAGATCCTGGTACATTTTGTCGGAATCAGGGTGAATGGAGTATTTGGATTTGTGAGTCTCATGCATGATGAGATCATGAATACCTCCATAGAGAGGAATCCAGCTTCTTTCCTTGAAACAAAGCATTCCATTCGATCTTTTCACAAAGCCGTATTCGTTCTCCGGCATACCAAAATTCCTTTCTTTTGGTCGGTTTTCTTCCTTGAGGGCTTCGCTCTGGGCGATAATGATTTGTGCTGGGAGGGGTGAACAAATAGTCATACCTAACGATTTAACCCTGAGAGGTTTTAGTCTTTCTTTCCGGCTTAACGCATCTGCTACTACATTAGCCTTTCCTGGGTGATAACGGGTTTCACAGTCATAATCGCTAAGTAATTCTAACCAACCGCGTTGTCTCATGTTTAACTCCTTTTGATCTAAGATGTGTTGAAGACTTTTGTGGTCGGTAAATACGGTACACTTGGTGCCATATGGATAGTGTCTCCATAACTTAAGAGCGAATACTATTACTCATAGTTCTAGATCATGGGTTGTGTAGTTTTCCTCATGTTTCTTTAGTTGTCGTGAGGCATAAGCTATCACTTTATTCCATTGCATCAAAACTGCGCCTAAACCATGGTACGATGCGTCACAATATATTACGAAATCTTTGCTTCCTTCAGGCAACGCTAGTATTGGAGCTTCACAAAGCTTTTGTTTTAACAGTTGGAAAGCTGATTCTGCTTCTTGTCCCCAGATATACTTTTCATTCTTCTGAGTCAATTTGGTCAATGGTTTTGAGATTTTTGAAAAACCTTCAATAAATCTCCGGTAGTAACCTGCAAGACCTAAAAATTGATGTACTTCTGTGGGGGTTGTAGGTGATGACCAATCCTTAACTGCCTCTATTTTTGCAGGATCCACATGAATACCTTGACTATTGATTACGTGTCCCAAAAATTGCACAGTGGGAATCCAAAAATCACATTTTGAGAATTTAGCATACAACTTTTCCTTCCTAAGTAACTCTAGGATAATTCTCAAATGTTTGGCATGTTCTTCTTTGTTACGAGAGTAGATCAGAATGTCGTCTATGAATACTATCACAAATTTGTCCAAATATGGCTTGCATACTCGGTTCATTAGGTCCATAAACACTGCGGGTGCGTTTGTTAGACCAAATGGCATTACCTGAAATTCATAGTGTCTATAACGTGTTCTGNGGGAATCCAAAAATCACATTTTGAGAATTTAGCATACAACTTTTCCTTCCTAAGTAACTCTAGGATAATTCTCAAATGTTTGGCATGTTCTTCTTTGTTACGAGAGTAGATCAGAATGTCGTCTATGAATACTATCACAAATTTGTCCAAATATGGCTTGCATACTCGGTTCATTAGGTCCATAAACACTGCGGGTGCATTTGTTAGACCAAATGGCATTACCTGAAATTCATAGTGTCTATAACGTGTTCTGAATGCTGTCTTGGGAATATCTTCTTCCCGAACTCTCTGTTGATGGTACCCTGACCTTAGATCAATTTTCGAGTATACGCTCGATCCTTGTAGTTGATCAAACAGACCATCGATTCTGGGTAAAGGATATCGGTTCTTCACAGTGAGTTTGTTCAATTCTCAGTAATCTATGCACATTAGGAATGATCCGTCTTTCTTTTTAATGAATAAAACTGGGGCTCCCCAGGGCGATGAACTTGGTCGTATGAAACCTTTATCGGATAATTCCTTCAGTTGTTCCGATAATTCCTCCATTTCGGTAGGTGCTAACCTATAAGGTTCTTTTGCTACTAGTGCCGCTCCAGGCACTAGTTCGATCTAGAATTCTACTTGACGGGTTGGTGGAAGATCGGGAAAATCTTCAGGGAATACTTCAGAAAATTCCCTAACGATAGGCACGTCTTGAAGTTGTTTCTCTGTTGACTTATTTTCCGTTACATGAACCATGAATACTTGATATCCTTCGTTCATGTGTTTCATCATTCTAAGGCACGAGATGATTCCGTATCGGTTTTTACTCTTATCGCCATGGACAATAAGGGTTTCATTCTTAAGAGGGATGTGTACGGCTATCTCGTCACAATGAATTCTAGCATGATGTTTGGATAACCAATCCATGCCGATGATAGCATCAAAACTACCGAGTTGGACAGGCATCAGGTCAATAGGAAAAGGTTCTCTTACGAGAGTTAAGGTACAATCTTTCAGGAAAGTGTTGGTGCTAATTAAGTTTCCATTTGCCATTTCTATCTCGTAAGTGGTGTTCAGCTTAGAAGGGGTAGAGTCAACGAAAGGGGCAAACGTATCTAACACGAAACTTTTATCTGCTCCTGAATCAAATAATATTCTAGCATTATGATGATTTAATAAAAACGTACCCGTGAGGACGTCAAGGTTTTGTGGTTCGTTGTCATTTCCCATCACGTATGCCCTTGCGCATGCATTGTTCTGACCATTTCGTTTTGGACAGCGATTCTTGAAGTGTCCCGTTTCTCCGCATGAGTAACATGTTGGTGCTACGGGTTGTAGGTTGCTGCCGGTAGCTGGGCTCCTACAATCCTTTGTGCCATGACCTATCTTTTGGCATTTCTGGCATTTCACCGTACAAACACCATTGTGATGGAGCTTGCATCGGTTGCACTGTTGCTTTAGACCTTGGTATCCATTGCCATTTGTTGCCGTATAAGCCTTAGGAGGTTCTTGTCGTTGATTCTGCTGTTGACGATGAGGGTTCTTATTCTCGTGGTATTGTTGGTTGTTCCTGTTGTTGTTGTTGTGATGGTTGTTGTTGCAATGGCCATTGTTGTAATGATCGTTGTTCTGATGGTGGTTGGTTCTCCTGTCATCAAACTTTCTTTTGGGTTCATTGCACTTAACTTCACGGTCCAGAAGTTTCTGTGCTAACTCTATTGCGACTTCTAGTGATGGTGGGTTAGATGCTGTGACGTTTCCTTTGATGCTTCGGGGAAGACCCTCTACATATTTCTACAGAGTTTTCTCTAAATCTGGCACGATGGAAGGACACAACGCCTTAAGTTCATGAAATCTCCTATTGTAAGTTTTGAGGTCGATTCCTTTGACTGCAAGGACATGGAACTCATCTTCCAATTTCCTTAATTCAGATCGAGGACAATACTTCTTTAGGATTTTGGCTTTGAACTCCTTCCAAGAGAGTCGGTACGCTGCTTCTGTACCTAAGGTTTGAGTTGTAGTGGTACACCAAGATAGAGCGTCATCCATTAAGATTCCTGTGGCGAATGTGACCCTGTTGTTCTCAGAACATCCGCTCCTTTGGAATACTGTTTCACACCTCTCGAACCAATGGGCGAGTTTGGTTACTCCTTCAGTACCCATGAAGTACGTTGGCTGACAAGCCGTGAAGTCTTTATAGGTACATTGGCGAGGTGCGGGTGCGACATTCCTTGTCGGTTGCGCGGTAGCTGCTTGTTCGGCTAAGGCTGCATTGATTCCATCGGTGATTGCTTGCTGAATTTCTGCCGGGGTCATGGTTGCTGATGGGGTAGCGGTAGTGGTTCTCTTAGGTGCCATATTCCTAAAAATGAGAGTATATGTTCAGAATTTTCATAATAACCATCTTGTGTTAGACTACTTAGTAACATCAATAGGTTCAAAGTTATAATAGTGTCACATATATCACGATGCAATATACGATATCATAACACATATGAAAATAAAGTAAACATAGCATCATTGATTAGATTGTCGTTTTGAGTTTACATCACTTATTCATTCTTGTTGATATATCTCCAGGATATTCAAATACAAGTTATTATTGTGATGTGGGTAAGGCTACATCGACAATCTATGCTTTTCTAGGGTTTTCCTTGGTTGTCATCAAGACGACGTTGTAGTTCCTGAATTTTGGTGGCCATGGTTTCTATGATTTGGTCTCGATCTCTCTCTCTAGCTTGTGCTTATTGCTGTGCACGTCGCAGAGACATGACTTGGGCTCTTGTGGTGTCGAGAGCTTGATCAATATCACACATGATGTCCCTGGTTATAGTGTTAGCAGAACAAAGTAATCCGATGAACTCCATTGCTTCACCGAATTGTGTATTCAGTTGTTCCATCATGGCTCCCATCTCTAGGTGTTCCATTACAAGTTGTTCTATCTCAGCTGACATGACTTCCACTTGTTCATTAGGGATGTTGTTTACCAGGGTGGCTATGGCGTCTAACCTGTCCTCATGTCTTACTAACCTAGCTGCCAAGAGTGGTATGGTGCGGTGGATGGGTTCTCCAGTGACCGGAAGGATCCTGGATGCAGCAACTGATGAACCTTCCCCAAGTTCCTTGTTAGTGGGGGTACCCTCTTGAGATCTCCAATACTTAAGGATCGGTAGTAGAAATGACCATTTGCGAGCATTGACTCGCTTACGAGCCCTACTGTGATGGTTTGTTCTTGCATGATAATAAGTATCTGAGGAAGTAGGACGAATCTGGTAAGTCCTTTGTCGGTAAGGCAGAGGAGCATGCGGGTGATTACAGGTGATGGACTGTTGAATGTCACTGGTACGGTAGTAGTCTGCTGATAGAATATACTAGGTAGTATCACTGGTTCTGCAGATGGAGCAATTTCCCGTTTCCATTCAGTATCATCACAGATGTCTTTTTCTTCAGCATATGAAGGAACTTTTCCAGCAGTGGCTGGTTCATAAGGCTGGAATGGAGGAGTTTGCCTACTGCGTCTGATTGGACCAGGTGATGCTTGAGGTGAAGTCTCAGAGTTAAGGGATTGCTGACTTTCCTTATTTTTGTCCGTTGTAGGTGACACAGACATAGGAGTTGGAGCAGGAGTTGGTACAATGGGTGTAGAGCTCTCAGTTTCCGAATCCGATAACAAAACAATGAAGTTGGGTTTTGAAGACATGTTACTGTAATAATCCCGATTAGTAAACATAGTTATTAGCATAATGATAACAAGTAAGCATATATCAAGTTAAAAATGAGAAGCAACATTTCTACCGGATGTTGGAATGTGGGCACGGAGGACGTGAAGTGGTATTTTGTAAAAATGGTCCGTTTAAAGTATGGTTATAGTCCAATGTTTAAAAACATCTGGTTCTCTATAACCGTGGCTCTCTGATACCAATCTGTAACACCCCCAAAAGTTGTCAATGACAGCGGAAGACTTAATAATGACAGCGGAAGACTTTCGGGGTATTACTTCGAGGATCTTTGTCACAATCATAGTAAACGACACAAGGTGACGTATTAAAGTTTAATTTATTTCAAAATACCAAATATTCAAAGTGCATGACATTTAAGAACATGTTTTATTCTGAAAGAAAATAAGTAGTTTATTATAGTCCATGCTAAATTTATGCCCACTCCGTGCCTTCAAGATCCGTCTTGTTAGTTACCTAAGATAAACATGCTAAAGGCAACATAAAGTTGAGTGATATTCATAGGTTTAAATTTAATAGTTTGAATCACAAGTAAAGAATGTATTGCAATCATATGCAATCAATAAGTTTAAAATCAATATTCCTGTTATTGCCTTAAGCTCATGACACTCAACGATTAACAGCCAATCATAAACACAAGTTATGACGGTAAGTAATAGGCCCCCAAGATAGGTATTTGTCAATAACCTATTATAAGAACAATAAAGTGCGCCTGGTGTTTTCTCTAACGACCAAACGAGGATTGTTAATCACTAATAGTACTATCCACACTTATTTACATTCACCCTGCAAGTGATTAAGGTTCATGATCGAGGGACTTTTGACAATAGTAACTTAAGCAAATAACGTTGGCCTGACGGTATTACAATACCCGGTATAAAAGACTTGTGTTCGAGTTTTAAAGAATGTATCCCCTCCCCCACGGGAAAAATAGCTAAAGAGTGGGATATGAACTCACCTTAGTAGTACAGTAGATGTAGTATCGTATACTCAACGATGTTAGGCAACAGCTTAACACACAACCTAAAAGATAATGCAAGTTTCAGTTGATAGTCTAAATCTGGTTTTTATCGCGAATGTTAGATATTTAGTTATGAACGAATCTCGTGTTTGTTTAAATGCTAAAAGTTTAAAAATAAAGGTATATACTTATATAACTTGTAAGTACAATGATCGATGGTCGATGTAAAGTCATTATTAATAATTCAAGGGTTGTAGTCGATAGGTTGTGTTTGTAACTTATAAAAGAAAATGAAATAAACCTATCGTTCAAAGAAATAAATAATATCTCGTTGTATCGTTAATTATAGTTACAAATTTATATAATATATTTATAAGTTAAATTTCTATTTTAAATATGTGTTTATATATCTAAATTATTAATATTATTTTTATAAAATAATATCTACATAAAATCCTTTAAGTCTTTACCAATTTACAATTTTAACTCTAACGATATAAATTTTTACACCGTTAGTCCAAAATTAATTATCGTTTCATTGTAGGTCCAAAAAGTATCAAATTTACATTTAATACCCAAAAGTTTCAATATTTACTGTTCCTAACTCAGAAAATCAGTTTTGACAGTTTTTACCCTAAGTTTCCCATTTTGGCAGTTTTAGTCCTCGGTTATGAAAATTTTGCAAACTTAGTCCAAAAATTACCAAATTAAAAGTTTAACATTTTAACTTTTTCTATAAGCTCAAAACAACTTATTTAACTTATAGAAACTGCTTATTATTTTAAAAATCAAATTTTACACTTATTGGGCCTTAACGAGTCATGTTAAGGGCCAATTAACGATTTTTTATCCAATGGGCTTACGGAACTTTTGGGCCTGGCCTTGGGCTTATTTTTAGAGTATGAAAACACTAGAGTAGAGCTTATAGGACCAGCTTATCACAAAAGCTTATTGGGCTTTAGTTAAGCCTACGTTATGTTTATATAGTTTTATAAAACTGTTTTGGTAGCTTCAAAAAGGGACGGGCAAAAGGTTCAATCGTGTTTATTAGATCGAATGAATTATGTTACCTAGTTGTTAACCAAGGTGACAATGGGTTCGAATAATAAAATGGTATAGTCATGTGTCTAAATATTTATTTACGAGACCAAAGTTAATGACTCACACTCGTTTCTAAAAACTGTTAAGGACTTAGAAAATATTCTAAGTGTTTGAGATTATTTCGAATGGGTTTAAGGGACATACTAAACGTGTGATTTAAAATACGAAAATGTTATGATTAGTTCTAGAGCTTTGCCATTCTCATTAGTTAGTGTATTGAACATCTTAAATGTCGATTTACATATATGTGTCATGTATATATATGTCGAGGTAAAAGGGCAAAGATAACATGCAAAATCATTAATAACGAAATGAAAAATTAAGAATAAAGGCTCCATGTTCTCACCTCACCAGTTGGGGTGGAGTTTACGTTACGTAGGGATTGAAATGGTACAAAGGATCAAGGTAGAGTTGTTCACGGTACACCAAGGTTTCTAGACGAGCAAATGTGGTTCTCTTGGATCACTTCTACGTCTTGTACAACTTGTCAACTTCTTGTCCCAACTCATTTGCAACACCTCACGTATATTTGTTATTTGGTATGTTTGAGTGTGTGAGATCAACTGAGAATGCTTGGGGAGTTATAGGAGGCTTGTGAAATGTCAAGACAAGTGATAGAAGCCAAAGGATTGTTGTGTTGGATCGTTAATGGTGGGTGGCACCAACTCTCATCCAATCGATCAAAAACAACCAAAGGAATGTGTAAGAGAGTTCCTATTCATTCCTGACTGTAAATGATATGTATAGTGTTCATTTAGTGGTGATTGGGAGACATGGGAGGTCACAAGGAATGTTTTGACACGTCCCTAGTTTATCTTGTATAAACGAGTTGGTGGTTTTACTTTGGCTAGAATTTAAGTAGTTAACGAATGATTTAAGAAGCAAGGTTTGTTGTTCTTGGATGTTTGCTTGGTGGTGATTCAAGATATGTGAAGATATGTTGGTGTTATGTGTTGAGAATTTGAGTATCGAAGGCGTTTTGTGGCTTGTGTCTCGACTGGAAACAAAGAAAACAAAAGAAAGAAAAAAAATAACTAAGAGGCTCGTTGGGCTTATAAGCCCTTTGGGCTTGCGTATGTGTTTGGCCCAGCAGAAGAAAGAAAAGAAATATGAAAAGGAGCCCGTTTGGTTTAGTGATTGGGTTTTAAAGCCCAATGGGTCACGGGGGCCCATGTAGTAAATTTCAAGGGCCGGGTTACGGTCCAATAATATTAGTGGGTAGTCTCGAGAATTTTCGTAGGCTCCGGGAATATATAAATATTGTACGGTGTTTAAACGAAACGTATGTTTATAAAAATATATACGTTTAAATATATTCGCGATAATTAGACTATCTAGGTTTGTGTGCAAGCATCATTCCTAGGCAAATGATAAATTACAATTTACCGTTGTGATTTATAAAATAAATCATATATAATAAAAAAAAAATTTGTCACTCGTAAAAGTGGGGATTTAAATAACGTAATAACTTATATATATTTACTAATCGTTTGGGAAAATTATGAGAGGCTACAGATCTCATGAGCCTATAAATAGAAGGCATTTCTCCACTTCTTAGGCGCGATTTACAAGCATAAAAAACACACACATTGGTTATTCCATGATATTAGTAGTGGCATGAAGAAGTAGTGTAGTCATGAAGAAGTAGTAGCGTGAAGAAGTAGTGTAGTCGTGAAGAAGTAGTGTAGTTGTGAAGAAGTAGTGGCGTAAAGAAGTAGTGTAGTTTTGAAGTAGTGGCGTGAATAAGTAGTGCTAAGCAGTGAAGAAGTTGTGTAGTGACTAGTGGTGTGAGATTGGCTCTAGCTAGGATTAGAACCCGACATTTAGCTTTGTGTCGTTAAATTGGTCTAAGCAAAAGTGTGTACGGTTTTCTCCCCCAAAAGGGAGCTTGTTGAGTAGTGTTGTGAACTCTCGAGTAGGTGACTCGGGGAGTGGAGTAGGGCAAGGAAGGTGTCCTTGTAGCCGGACCACTTTAAATCATCGTGTCCGGTTTGCATCTTCTTTCTCTTGTCTCTTTACATTTATTCTTGCATTTATCGCTTTATATCTATGCTTGCATATATGTGTTGGTTGTTGCTTATATTGTCATGATGATTGATTGTGTTATAGTTATAAGTTAATATTGTGATGGTGTGTATAATTATATGATATGATCTAATAGATTATTATTTACACTCCTCATATTGAGTTTAACTTAATAGATGATTTGATATAGAACGTTTTAAGATTTTAAAAGGAAAACATATTCACATAAAGATAAACCAAAGCTCTATTCATAAAATTAAGTTTTGAAAACATACTTACAAGAACACATATATAATTGATCATATTGATTATATATTGTTTTCATGATAATCTCTAATTGAAGATTTTGAAACAAACATTTTATAAAACGAAATAGAGGTAAAATTATTCAACCCCCCCCTTCTAGTTTTCCACAGTCTATTTTGTTGGTCATCTCCGTTTGTTGTTGATTAAATTCGGATTCAAACTCAGTTATACGAGCTTCTTGAGATGCCATAAACTTAGACATCAATCCTTCGAGATTATTGGTACTACCATAGTTATTGGAAGGATTGCTATTGAAAGTACGGTTTGAGATGAACAGTTTGATTGGAAACGATTGGGTGGATTGGAAGGATTGGTTTGAGGCGTGTTTTGGTTTTGTTTCCACCTAAATTTTGGGAGATTTATCCAAGAGGGGTTGTAAGAATCACCGTAAGGGTTTGGCTCGGGTTTGAAAGTGTACCACTTTTCTCCCGCTCTGTCGGTACGCGAGGATGCGTAGTTCGCAAAAGCTAGTTCAGGGAGTTCCATGCAACCACGAGTGTCGTGGGGACCACTACAATACTCACATGAAGAAGTGATTTTGTTCACTTGGCTTGAAGGTTTAGGAGCTTCGTAGGATTTCATGAGAAACTCGACTTGGTCCTCCAGTTCCATGATCCTACGGTCGAAAATGCTTGAATTATTCGAAGGCAAAGATATTGCCTTGACCGTTTTGTTCAAATCACGAGGATCATTCCAACTTTCGTTGTCATAGAGAGCAAGATCTTCTANTTGGCTTGAAGGTTTAGGAGCTTCGTAGGATTTCATGAGAAACTCGACTTGGTCCTCCAGTTCCATGATCCTACGGTCGAAAATGCTTGAATTATTCGAAGGCAAAGATATTGCCTTGACCGTTTTGTTCAAATCACGAGGATCATTCCAACTTTCGTTGTCATAGAGAGCAAGATCTTCTATGAGTTCCCTCGATTGTTCCGCACTTAGATCACGTAGCTTGCCACCGGCCGCTTGGTCAACGGTTTACCTCGTGGGGATATTGATTTGGTAATAGAAAATTTGGACTTGGAGCCAAAGATCTATGTCATGGTGAGGGAATTTTTAGAGTAAGTCCTTGAATCGAGTCCATGCCTCGTAGAGGGTTTCGCATTGACCTTGTTATAACATCAAAATTTCATTCCTTAGCTTCGTGGTTCTCCCCTGTAGGAAAATTTGAGCAAGGAAGCGAGTGGTGAGATCATCCCAAGAGGTGATGGATCCTGCGGGTATACGTTCTAGCCATTGACTAGCTTGGTCTCGCAGAGAGAAATCCTTGAGGTGTTGATTTGGATCTTCGGAACGAAGTCCATGGAATGCACATCCGCGTTGCACCAACCGGATGGTGTCGGATCGCAAGGGAGACACATTGAATCCTTGGGTGAGCTCAATGGTGTTTCGATAGCCTTGGTGGCTAGGACGGGAGTATTCTCCTAAAGTACGGGCTCTAGGAGGTGGGTTTGGTTGGGGTATGTTTTGTTGTGGTGGGTTGTTGGGATCAAAGATATTACCACCTTCCATGATTTCAGATGCTAACAGTTACGAACAAAGGAACGAAGAATGAGATATACTAAAGAAAAACCTAGAAAAATAAAATAAAAATCTCACTAGAAAGGAATCTAATGAATAGACCGAATAAAAATAAATTTCAACCTAAGCAATAAATATTCCCCGGCAGCGGCGCCAAAAACTTTATGCATGGTTTGAGACCTACACAGTAGGTTTTGCTCTCAAGGGATCTTGAGAAGCTTGCAATCCCCACCAGGCAATGTACCTGACGGATGTAGTATAGTGTAGTGGTAAGTACCGAGGGATTGATCGTTCTCCTGGGGAATAGTATCGTTAGGATTGAAAACTACTCTAATTTAGGTCTAAGGGTTGAGGGATGATTCTTTTTGTATTTTTATATTTTATTGTTGGGAATTCTAGAATCTACTGCTGAAAGGATTCTGCGGATAGCTTTGAAGGTTTCTGCTGACAGTGTTCCTATGGATGTTATGATTCTGCGGATATAGTATTCCGTAGAATGTGATAGAAAATATGCTTAGATTATTTTAGGACAAGATATGTAGAATATCTTTTATTGTCTTAATGTTATTTGTTTCGTGTAAGAAGGGTTAGGGTTTCTTGTAGTATAAAAGGAACCCTTGGCCAATGCATTATGTACGTTTTAGAAAACAATATCAGTTGATAATAAACGATCCATAGAGGATCAAAGCAGTGCTTGTATTTGAATTCCGCTATACAGTACAAGTTGAAGAGATACTCCATTAGTGTGTTTGTGATTACATAAGCATTACTAACGATCCACGTAGGCTCAAAGATCTATCAAGGTCTTAAGTTTCAACAAGTGGTATCAGAGCCTCGGGGGAGTTTCTGTGATACTTACACAACTTTCTTTTTCCAACTCTTACAATCAACACCATGCCAGGATCATCTGATGATTCAAAAGTTACTCAACCACTCAATGCTACAACCCTACATCAAGTCAACCTCACCAACATCAATGCAAAATTTCCCTATCTCAAGAAGGAGGATTATGACTTGTGGGCAATGAATATGCAGAATTGGATCACTAACATTGATTACAATATGTGGCATGTAGTTCTTAATGGAAACAAGTTAAGGAAGACCACCAGAGATGCTGCTGGTCATCTGACCTATGTGCCTCCTACATCTCCTGAAGAAGTTTTAGCAGTTCAAAGAGAGAACAAGGCTAGAACTATTCTCCTTCAAGCTATCTCAGATGAGCATATAGGTGATTTCCACTACATGGACGATGCAAAGGATATCTGGATGGCCATTAAAGCGAGGTTTGGTGGCAATGAGGAGTCAAAGAGAATGAAGAGATCCATGCTCAAACAGCAGTTTCAGGAGTTCCAGATCTCAGAGGAAGAAGAGATACACAAGGGGTATGACAGATTTCAGAGGATTCTAAGTCAGTTAAACCAGATGAAGGCAAAGCCAGACAATGAGGACTGCAATGCCAAGTTTCTACGATCTTTACCTCCATCTTGGTTGCAAGTCAGTATTGCCCTTAAGGCTAAAGGTGGACTTGATAATCTCACCTTTGATGATCTATACAACAAGCTGAAAAGTCTTGAGCCTGATGTTCAAACTCACACTCGTTCATCCACTCCCACTTACTTAGCTTTTGTGAGCATCCATCCAATAAGTTGACTCATGCTGCAAGCCCATCTTTATCAGCATCATCCACCTTCTACGTCACTTCTAGACCAACATCTCCCTCCCAGCCTAGTAATGTGATGGGAGGGATGCTTCATTCTTTTGTTGCTGATTATGAAGATCAGCAACAACTTACCTATGAGGATTTTGATCAGGTTGACCCACTGGATTTGGAGGAGATGAACTTGAAGTGGCAGATGGCTATGCTCTCAGTGAGTGTAAGGAGGTTTGAGAAAAAGGCTGGGAGGAAGTTCGGCTTCAAGGCAAGAGATCCAGCTAGATTTGATAGAAAGAAAGTCAAGTACTACAATTGTGGTCAAATGGGTCATTTCTCCAGAGAATGCCAGGGTAAGAAGAATGATGATGATGTAAGGTATTCTGCCTATCAGCAGAAACAAGTGGAAGCTGGAGAGGCTAAAGCAATGATATATGTGGATGAGCATGTGAATTGGAAGATACATGAGCCTGAAAATGATGATGAGAAGAGTCATGGTACTGAGCAGAGTGGCATGCTGGCTTGGTGTGACACAGAGGATGAGCATGATCAGTTTGCCTTTATAGGCATCTCTCAGGTACATAACTGTGTTTTTGGTTGTAATGAAAAATATAATGAACTTAAGGAGGCTTATGATGACATGAAACCTAAGTACAATGAATGCTTTGTAGCTCTTCAAGCTCACAAAGATGCTTTAAAAACCTTAGAACAATAAAAAAATATGGTTTCAAAAGAATCAGCCTGCTTATGAAGAAAAGATAAGGGTGTTGGAAAGAGATTTAACAAATGCTTTAAATGAGTTAAAATATTCTGAGAAAGAAAAAGCTACGGTAGATTTAGAAAAACAAGAATTACAAGAGAAGCTAGATAATGAGGTAGATAAGCATAATAAATGGCTAATTTCAGGTGATAAGTTAGCTAAATTGCTCTATAGTAGTCAATCTGTAAAATCTGAGATAGGATTAAGTTTTTAGAAGTATGTTGGCTTAGAGGCAATCAATGATAGGTCTAAATCTACACCAGCGGGGTTACCAAACTATGTGAAAAAAGGAGATTTGCATGCTGTCCCTGGACCTATTAGAGGAGAACATATGCCCACCACTAAGACCTCAGACTTTGATGGATCACACCATCTCTATGGCAAAAAGTCCAATGACTTGCCAGACCCTAATTGCACCACTAATAAACTTGTCTCTTGTTCTGACAGTGACAAGTCCTCAGACCAAGGGTCTACCACTTATACCAGCTGTGATTCAAGTGAAAAGTCTGACCTTCCCAAGACCCCACCAAGCCTACACCCAAGTCTGTTAGAGTTGCTGCTGATGAACCCAGTTCAGAGACAACCACCCTTGAAGACTTGTCATTTAATTCTCTACAAGACAATGTTTTTAATTTTATGCAAAACAATTCTAATAATGTTTGTGGTTTGAATACTTCTTCTTGTTCTGGAACATCTTCTATTTTGAATAAATCTTCTAAAAAGAAGAAATGTTTTGTTTATGGAAGTAAATTTCATTTAATTAAGGATTGTACCTTTCATGAGCAGAGAATGGGTGTGTGTGCTAATCCAACCAGACCTAGACCAAAGTGGAAAAATGTTATTGATATACCACCTTATGTTCCACGAGCAACTCACCAAACCAGCAGATCCAATCCTGCTGATAAATCAGTTTCTGCTGATAAACCAGTTCCTGCGGATAAACCTGTTTCTGCTGGTAGACCTTTTCCACCCAGTAGGAAAAGACAGGTTGCTAGACTATTCTATAGACCTAATAATTCTTAGTTTTCGAATGGTTTTTGGCCTAATTATTATCACCCAATGTATATGGGGTGGGGGGCACCATGGGATTCTGCTATTAAGCCCTCAGCAGGTTGTTCTTGGAATTATATGGGACCTAATTTTCAACACAGCACCAAGAACAATGGTGGATCTTATACATCTCCATGGCCTAACACTTATGATCCACAAGGCAGACTCAAATCAGTGATGACTTGAGTCTCCAAGGTGTACTAATTTTTGTATATTATTATGTTGTTGTTGTAGGAACATACTCTTAAAAGTAAAGTAGTAGGCATAGTGGATAGTGGTTGTTCAAGAAGCATGTCAGGAAATAAAGACTTGATACATGATTTTGTACCAATTCAACAAGGTGGCTCTGTAACTTTTGGTGGAGGTGAAGGTCGAATCACTGGGAAAGGAACCATCAGAACACCCAAGTTGGACTTTCAGATTGTGTACTTTGTGAAGGAACTACAAAACTTCAATTTGTTCTCAGTCTCACAAATTTGTGACACCAAGAACAAAGTCTTCTTCTCTGAGGAAGAATGTCTTGTGCTGTCTAAAGACTTTCAACTTCCAGCGGACGCAAACATTCTGCTGAGAGTTCCAAGAAGCCACAACTTATACACATTTAACTTGTATGATGTCCAACCTGCAGGTGATCTAACATGTTTGGTTGCTAAAGCATCTCTGGATGAATCTACAAAGTGGCATAGAAGGATGGCTCATGTAAACTTCAAGACCATCAACAAGCTTTTCAAAGTTGGTCTAGTTGATGGACTTCCTTCCAAAATCTTCACCAATGAACACAACTGTGTTGCATGTAACAAAGGGAAGCAACACAAAGCATCATACAAAACCATCAAAGCTGTGAGCACCATTTCAGAACCTCTTCAGCTGTTGCACATGGATCTTTTTGGTCCAACTCAAATCCGCAGTATTGATCATAAGTCCTTCTCCTTGGTAATCACTGATGACTATAGCAGGTTCTGTTGGGTATTCTTTTTGAGAACTAAAGATGAAACTTTTCCAACTCTAAAAGAATTTATAACCCTTGTTGAAAACTAGCTAAACAAAAAGGTTAAATGTATTAGGTGTGATAATGGGACTGAGTTTAAAAATGCCTTGTTAATTGAACTTTGTGGGTCTAAAGGGATAAAAAGGGACTATAGCAATCCAAGAACCCCACAACAAAATGGGGTTGCCGAGAGAAAGAATAGAACCTTGATAGAGGCAGCAAGAACTATGCTTGCAGACTCTAAATTACCCACTATGTTCTGGACTGAAGCAGTAAGCACTGCTTGTTATGTTCTGAATAGGGTATCAATCACTAGACATCATAACAAGACACCTTATGAACTTCTCACTGGTAAAGATCCCAGTATTACACACTTTAGACCTTTTGGTTGTCATGTGACCATTTTGAATACTAGTGATCAACTAGGCAAATTTGATGAGAAAGCAGATTAGGGGTACATTGTGGGTTATTCAGCTCATAGTAAGGCTTATAGGGTGTATAACATACATGCTATAAAGATTGAGGAAACTCTTAACCTAAGGTAACTAGAAGAAAAGCCTAACGTTCAGGGTCAGGGTCAGGGTCAGGGTCATGCCTGGTACTTTGACCTAGACTATTTGACTGATTCTTTGGGTTATACTAGATATGTTTCTAACCAATCTGCAGGTACAAATGAGTCTCCCACTAACAATCAAGGAGCGATGGATGCTGACTCTGACTCTGACTCTAAGTTAGAGGAAGCAACTATTGTTGTTCCTTCTTTTCCCTCTCTTCATGTTTCAGGTACAAATGATACACATGCTTCTGATGTGGATGGTATAGATTCAAGTTATGCAGAGGCATTAGCTAGACT
Source organism: Artemisia annua (assembly GCA_014162995.1). Classification (NCBI taxonomy): domain Eukaryota; kingdom Viridiplantae; phylum Streptophyta; class Magnoliopsida; order Asterales; family Asteraceae; genus Artemisia; species Artemisia annua. The sequence continues at coordinate 80,295 of LBNU01005794.1, read as the reverse complement.
TCAGCAGCAAGAACATGCAGCCAAGGAAGCTGCTGATGCGCTTGGTTTTGAGTTTGCCAAAGATACTGAAGCACTCTTGAGGCAATCTACTAGTGATGTCCGTAGAAACATAGAATCTGCTGATAGTAGTCCTGTTTTTGCTGACAAAGTACCTCATGTTCCTGCTAATCCAAATACTACTGATGCTATTCCTGCTGGACCATCCATTTCTGCTGATCCTTTCCCCACTACTGCTGGTCCATCCTAGAACTTTGAAGACCCTTTTGGTAGATTTTCCTCCCCCACTGATCTTGGTAATCATCAACAAGCTACTGGCATTTTCAGTACCTCTTCTTATGATGATGATTTTGCTCCTACATTGATCAATCTTCAACCATCTGTTGAAGTTAATCCCATCCCTACCAAAAGAATCCACACTATACATCCTCAAGAAAACATCCTTGGAGATCCCAATACAACAGTTCAAATAAGGAGTTCAGTCAAGAAGACACAATTTGGGGAATATGTTTTTGTTACTTATGTCATGGCTCAACAAAGAAACAATCACAGAGATCAACAACATTGTATTTTTGCTTGTTTCTTATCACAGATTGAACCAACAAGTGTAGCACAAGCACTTTCCATTGCCAGTTAGGTAGAAGCTATGCAAGAGGAAATGCAANATCAATCTTCAACCATCTGTTGAAGTTAATCCCATCCCTACCAAAAGAATCCACACTATACATCCTCAAGAAAACATCCTTGGAGATCCCAATACAACAGTTCAAATAAGGAGTTCAGTCAAGAAGACACAATTTGGGGAATATGCTTTTGTTACTTATGTCATGGCTCAACAAAGAAACAATCATAGAGATCAACAACATTGTATTTTTGCTTGTTTCTTATCACAGATTGAACCAACAAGTGTAGCACAAGCACTTTCCATTGCCAGTTAGGTAGAAGCTATGCAAGAGGAAATGCAACAATTTAAGAATCAAGAAGCTTGGATTCTTGTGCCACTACCTGATGGAAAGTTTGCAATTGGGACAAATTGGATCTTGAAGAATAAAAGGGATGCTAGGGGCATTGTGGTTAAAAATAAGGCTAGATTAGTAGCTCAAGGTTTTAGACAGGAAGAGGGGATTGATTATGATGAAGTGTTTGCAACTGTGGCTAGGGTTGAGGCCATTAGAATATTTTTGGCCTTCGCATCTTATATGGGGTTTGTGGTCTATCAAATGGAAGTGAAGGGTGCTTTTCTATATGGGGAAATTGAAGAAGAAGTGTATGTTACTCAACCTAATGGTTTTGAAGACCCAGAGCATCCTAATCATGTGTACAAAGTTGTGAAAGCTCTCTATGGACTTCATCAAGCACCAAGAGCCTGGTATGCTAGGCTATCTGCATTCCTTCTAAAGCATGGTTACAGAAGAGGTGCTATTGATAAGACCCTCTTTCTCAAGAAGAACTCCAGGGATATCATCCTTGTGCAAGTTTATGTGGATGACATCATCTTTAGATCCACTAAAGAAGCTTGGTGCAGGGAGTTTGAGGATTTAATGAAGGGTGAATTCTAGACGAGTGCTATGGGAGAGCTAACTTTCTTTTTAGGTCTACAAGTGCAGCAAAAGCCTGATGGTATTTTTATAAGTCAAGACAAGTATGTGAAGGACATACTTAAGAAGTTTGATATGGAGAATGTTAGGACTGCGACTACCCTCTATGAAACTCCCAAAACTAAACATAACCTTGAACCAGATCCTGCTGTCAATGTCCATTTGTACAGGTCCATGATTGGTTCACTTATGTATTTGACAGCTTCAAGGCCAGACATTACATTTGCAGTCAGTGCTTGCTCTAGGCATCAAGTCATGTAACAATTCGCATTTCAGGTTGATTTCTATTCCCGAATGTAACACCCCAACCCGAGAAGGGCTAAAGTATCACATTATGGTGACATATCAGAACATACAAAGAATAATACGCAAGCGGAAGACTTCATAAATAGCATAAGTCATGAACATCAAGACTTAAACATTACAAAATCCCAACATAAGTCTAAAGGACAACAGAAAGAAATAAAGTATCCAACATAAATCCCAACCATCCAAACATAAGTTCCAAAAATCATCCAAACTATGGGGAAACTATATAAGGTAGGTCCGCTATGCTCCTACTCTCAACACTCGAGCCCAGATTCCCGCTTATTACCTTCCGCATGGAAAAGAAAACGCGGCTGAGCATAAAAAGCCTAGTGAACAGATATATATGCAAAGTAGTAGTAATAAGCAAACGAAATGAGAAGGATCATAAGAATGAGCATAATGTAGCACAAGTCAAATGAATGAAGCATAATGGAGATATGAAATGTAAGCATAATCAGATAATAATCAGAATCATAGAGCACATATCAACAAAGGCTTGTCTACCCGAGCCACTCGAATAGACACAAAGAAATACAGAATAGCCACGAGCCGACCTACCAGAGCCACTCGAATAGGTCTCAAATCACATATCACATATCCGTCAATTCATAGGGTGTACATAGAGGGGAGACCTCTAAGTACCAGAAGTGAAAGGGGTACAAGGCACGCACAACCAGTCACTAAGCCATAACATATCACATCATATCATACAAATCCTAGGATGCATCCATACGCTCCCTGAAACAGAATACATATACAAGTGCAAGACTATGCATATATATAACAGAATGGCCATAAGTGCGCAATAATCATATAATCATATCATAACAGAAGGGAACGCCGGGGACTAATCACACCACCCCAGATAATGTCATGTCACCAGTGCCTCGATGACACACCTATGGTACCTGCATGAGTAGAATAAAACTCGGGCATAAAAATCATACATATCAGAACAGAGCTATCCATAAACGAAGCAATCATAGCATATCAATCAGAATATATCAACAGAATCTCATATCAGTGAGATAGTAATCAGATCATCATAACAGAATGGATAGCAAACAGAAACCTATCAAAGGATAATATCAAATGAATCATATCATAGCAAACGAATCAAAGTCAAAGGATCGAAAGTCATGAGATCGGAACCCTTGATGAGATAGGGTAGAATATCTGTACTTTATGCAAAGCAAATAACCCACCACAGAAAGCAAACGGATATCGAAACTACACCCTCCTCGACGGATCTACACGAATTAATAATCAAATATTACTTATAATGCTTGGTTTAAATCAGATTACTTATTTTAGATTTCTTTCTATTTTTTTAGTAACTTGCCAAGTATAGTAACTTTTCCGAATTAGTAATTTAATACATTAAGGTTATAATTGACGATTAAATAATATTTAAGGTTTAAAAATGACCAATATAATAAGTTAGGGTTAAGTACGATAATTTAATAAAGTTTAGGGTCATAAACTTAAATTGTCAAAACCAAATATTAAAATATTAAAAGTCAAATAAAATAATTTTAAAGTTGATTTTAATAAATTAATATTAAGTTAATAATTTTGGACCCCGACATAATAATTTTATATTATTTATTAACGTACCCACGATCTTAATATTTATGCCGCGACGACCCAAGCTTTTATTATTTCGAAAACAAACAAGTCCATGACACCTTCTTGTTAAAAATATGTTGAGACAAACACTTCTCTTTTTGTTAAAAAAAATATAAGCCGAACAAAAATCCCTTTAAAACACCGTATACTTCACACTCCTCATTCCACTTTTATTTCCAGGTTGCAAATAAGACACAAAGTATGTTTAAACTTATATCGATTTCGACCATGCATGCAATCCATACGTCTAATATAACCATAGGTACCCGTAGTAAATCTTGTATAATTCGTTTCATAACCACTACACCACACCAGACTTTATAACATCAAATCCCATGCACACCCATACGTACGGTTAAAACTAAACACAAAAAACTAGACATAAACCCACAACGCCATACACACCATTATTATGCTTATCAATTCGAATCAACAACACCGAAGCATGCGTTCTCCTTTATTATTAGTTCGTTAGAAGATTAGGTTATTACATGTATATTGGATCGAAAGAAAGGCGGATTAGAACAGCAAGTACATGATTCGAAATAAATAAACATAGATCGAAAAGAGTAGTTTTCATAATCGTTATTTTATGTGACCAAGTTTTGTGATAAATAACAAACGAATATACATGTTCCAGATTCTATATAAGTCAAACCAATCCAACAACCGACGAGATCGAAACAGAAACACTTGTACAAGTTAATATGTCGAATTATATGCCAAGAATTTGTTATTTTATGTGGTAACCTATATGATTTTATGTAAGCTTCCAGTCGCATAACATGCATGTTTATATGATCCGATTCATAGTTTATCAAGTGACATATTATACGTGAATAATGAGATCAACCGAAAGGAGAAAAGGCAAAAATGATACAATACCCTCGAAGAGTGATTAAAAAGGAAAAGAGCAAAGAACGCACGACCCAAAACCAAACTGAAATAGCAACAACCAATTCCCCTCGAATCAGAATGATACCATGATCCACACACCTTCGAACGAGAGACACCACCACTCTTGTACAAGAAAATACTACGCTTAATCCCCACCCTTTTCTGTCTTCGTATTGCCTTCACCAGCCCTGTGACAACTGGTAAATTTGAAAACCGGATTTGAAAGTCGTTTTATTATTTAAAATGAATCGTAAATTTTATTGAAACGGTTTTCGGAAAATATGGGAATTGGTGATTGACTATGTGGAATGTGATTCATATTGTTGATTATTCATGTGGAATACTTCTCGTAAGACCATTTCTATGGCGTTAAATTAGGCACTACTTCGACTCCGGCACTAGAAAAACTAATAATATAGAAATTTTGTTAACAGTTGTGTTTTTATATTTAATGAACGAGTTTATGAACATTTTTTTCGGGGATAAATGATTTTTAAAATAATGGCTCTTATGTTGACGCGTGTTAAGAACTTTTGATAATAAATATGAACTCGGGAAATGAGAGTCGGGATTTAATGAGAAATGGTTACGTTTTATTTTATAAACCTAGTTATTATGAAAATTTATGGAAAAACGTATTTAATGTGATTGGTGGTGAGCAAAATTTATATTGGCAACGTTTAGTATTTTTCGGGAATAAAAGTATGTAATATCGGGTGAGTTTAATAAAAATTTCACCACGAGTCTTTTTTTTGACACCCGCATCGAAAATATGGAAAAGAGAGGGGCTTAATTGCAAATTTCGGGTATAATACCCCAAACCTAACCCTCCCTCTCATAACATCACCCTCCACCTCTCTCACTCTCCCTCTCCTCTCTCTTAGCCGCCGCCGGCTGCAACCCACCGCCACCATCACACCGCCGTTCACCATCACTAACCGCCACCATAAAAAGAACCACCATCATCTCCACTATCTCTTATGCTACTACACGCGCCCTAAAACAAACACTAACACCTCGTTTTGTGCACCACCGCCGTAAAAAACACCTCCACCATCATGGTCACTTATAGATCTGTGAAGACAAGGTAGGTTTCATGACCACACACACGAGTTGACTCGGTCAACGAGTCAAACTCTTGAGAAGTCTTAGTTTCAGGTCAAGATCTAAACGAGATTAAATGTTTTTGGAATTATAAAAATGGGAAATGGTAAAAAATGGTATCACGTAAATGGTAAAAAAATGGTATCACGTTGTGTTGCGTGTGTCGGGTGTGTTTAAACCGTGAGCATCAGCTCACGGTATTCTTGATGTTCATGTTTCAGGTTGTTGTTCTCATTATTTGTTGATCTTGTTGTTTATCTTTTTCTTGTGGATTGATTCTGGAATCGGATTGGTACTAAGTGGGTTTTAGCCAAGTTTAGGATTTTTACTAGGGGGGGTTTTGACTTGGGTTGTGATGACAAGGTGATTATTGTTTTTGGTTGTTTTCGTGACTGGGAAACAAAGCACCAAGAGGTACGTTTGGCTTGTTGGTTGGCTGTGACGAGAGAAGTAGACAAAACCGAGACCACTAGGGTCTCGGCAAGAGTGGGTATTGTTGTTATTATTGATGCTTGTGGTTGTTGTTGTCGAGATGGTTTTGTGGAAGCCGAGAAGTAAGTCAAGACCCTTATGATCTCGGAAATAGTTAGTATTTTGTTGCTACTTGATGTTGGTGTTTCGATTCGGATTGGTTATAAGATTATCGAGCCGTAGGATTAGTTTCGGCCGAATTGGTTTTATTGCAGTGGTTATACTTGTGAACTTTGTGCCAAGTTGGGGGCATGTTGAATTTTTAGTCATCGTTGACCCCGACAAGTGCCGTAACATGGATATATACATTTAGATTATTGGACTTGGATTGATAAATAAGCCGAGAGGTCATGACTCGGGCTAGTGACTCGAAGCAAATAGTAACTCAAGATTTTAATAATAACTTGAAATATATGTATATATATATTTTTTAAAGAATTGAACGATAAAATTTTTAATGTGACTTTCATATAGAGAAAAATAAATAACAAGTATATCTACTTGTTAGTTTTCAAACGTAAGTAAGTAACGAGTTAAAAGGGAAAGACATGCGATAAATGAGTTACTAAATGTTTCGAGGGCACGCAAAACTAGAAGTGCCATAAGTGATAACTAAGTAAGCATTGTGTATTTAGTTACGAGTCACGGATATTTGACATTAATATATATAGCTTACATAGATAACAAACTGATTCGATTTACGAATCTAATGAGAGCTCGTTGAGCATGTGGAAGGATCTAATAATGGATAACATATCCTAAGACCCCTAGGCTGTGATATAGTCTTGGAGGAATAAGTAAGATGGATACATTGTAAAGCTGATTGGGGTGACTAGTTTAATAAGTTTCGACAATTTATTTTGATGACTTAGTAGACTATAAGAACTTGTCTCGCGTATTGTTGCAGTTTTATTTGGTGAAGTTCTTTGGAAGCGTGAGTTCACTTGAATCTTTTTGAGTCGGCACCACACACACACATGGATACCAAACACTAAAATGAATTCAGAAAGAGTTTTGAAAACGAAAATGGAATATGTTCGGGATTTGAGAAATATTTATTTGAGAATTTTACTGAAGCGTATTGATATTATTAGGTAGTGCCGAGTCAGTAGTCGCCGTTGCCGATAGTTGATACTTTATGTGCTTCTATTAAATTCTTGTGCTGGTTGCTGGACTTGAGGTGAGTCATAGCCCCACTTTTAACTCTTGAACTTTGTTTTCATACTTGGGGTGAGAAACGTGCAAAATTATTTTATGTGGACTTTTATCGCTTTTTCTTTTTAAAACTTGCTATGCTTATGGAACTAGGATATTGCATCAACCTTAGTCGCACAGTTAACATCGCGTGTGGACTAGATTTGGTTAGATGAGTTACATCAACCCTAGCCACATAGTGAACATCGCGTGGACTAAATATGGTTAACCATAGTGTGATCACCTATTGGTATTTGATATAACGGAGGGTATCCGTGTGAATTTGATCTAACGGAGGGTATCCGTGTGAAATTGGTATAACGGAGGGTATCCGTGTGATTATGATATGGCGGAGGGTATCCGCAGGTTTTTGATTTGAGACCTAGTCTAGCTAGCAAGAGTTTTGCGTATATGTCCACTTGATTGAATGTTGAATCTAAACCTATGATCTCACCAGCGAAAGCTGACTTTTAGCACGTTTTCTCAGGAAATCAAATAATGGTTTTGGATGCTTGGAAATGCTTGTTTGGAAGGCTGGGCATTGGTTAAAGGATCGACTCTAAACTATGATATTATATTGTGGACCTATGTTTAAACTTATGTTTTTGGGCCTTACTTTGGATAATTGGGATGAATGTAAACTTTCAAAACCATGAATGGTTCTATTTTAAGTTATGTTTACATTATCTCGTTCTTTATGACTTGGGATGCATATTAATCCCGTAGCACCTCGAAAGCTTGTTAAGTCTTCCGCTGTACGAATTTTGGGGGTGTTACAGATTGGTATTTAGAGCCAAGGTTATAAAGAACTAGGTACTTTTTCAAAAAGCCTAAACTATAACCATTTTGATAAAAACCGATCCTCGACCAACGCTTGCCGCCCGCCAAGCCGAAGCCCTTGATTAAGAATTGAGATTATATAAGTATATGGTGCGATCATGTATTGGGAGCTAGACGCTAGAGAACTTAGTGATGCGATAGGACCTCACTATGCTCTATGCGATTTTATTTGAAAGTGATTGAGATGATTTGAAAATCATTGGAAACCTCGATTTTACAATCAAATGGCATATTGAGTATGTTTGATTGACTGGATATGTGATATGATTGATTTGGTAGATTTCGTTACGGTTTGAGTTACGGGTTGGTTTAACGTTAATAAACTAGACCGCTACAGTTATCGGACTCCTTGGGTTGACGAACCCAATAAGGTCGATGAGTGCGTCAGAGGAAATTTATTAGCGTATAACCCACCCTTATGACTCGTAAATTGTGTACGATACCCCGAATATGATAAGTATATACCACCATTGTCATAGAATGTGTCTCCTCCCTATCCAGCCCACACTAATTAATTTGAGAACGGTAACATATCCATATGTTTCATCATATTCGTTACCAATTAATGCTGAGATCGGACATTCGTCCTATTGTTGTGAAACGCTATCTAGCGTCATCTGAGAAACCACCTTAAAAACTATTGCGTCAAGAGTACGAATAGTTGTGGATTTGATTGTCGTGAACCTCGAATCGACTAGTTCTCGGTTAGATATCCTAGCTTTTGATAGCTACCGTCATCATCTAACGCTGCTTCGATTCGCCGTTGATGAAAATTGGAAGATCGTGTATCGACATTGAATGATCGTGCTTAATTGGAAGTTTCGCTTACACATTAGTCGTGTTGTTTATCACCATAACCGCGATGACTATTCATTTGTCTCGTATGGAACTTGCGGGAACCTCGTTCCAAATCCCGATGTGCGACGAATCCAAGTACCTGTTTACTAAGTGGAGCTGGAACCGACAATCGTTGAGTGGAATAGCATTCTTAATATCGCGTTTGAAGCTTATTCCTTTAACGACGAGGAGCAAAGTTCTTATGCGAAGTTATCCCGATATCCGAATTGTATAGCTCGTTGATGTTTGTTAGGACAGATTAATAGCTGATAATCGTAGGAGCAAAGTGCAAGCTCGAACCACGAGTCGTAGTCCCAACGAGGGTTGAACTGATCTTGTCAATTCTGTCGTGAGTTATGTGAGATGAATAGGTTTTGAAAAGATTAGATTTGGTTTTGATTACACTACAACGACAATTAAAATGCGATTTAAGTAAAGGAAAGCAGAAAAACGACGCAAAATAAGTAAGCAAGTAAAGAAAGCATGAAATAAAGTGACGAAAGTAGATAAGAATTAAAGAGCGATAAGTATTTGAAAACGGTAAATGAAAACGGTAAACGAATTTAAAGACAATATGTTTGCAAAGTAACGTGAATAAACTCACTAAGTATTAGCCAAGGGTTTATGACGAGTTATTTTCCTTTCTCTATATTAGTTGTCAATTAATCTTTTGAAAAGATAGTAACTCTAGACGTGTGATTTAATTGATCTCCGGCTTTTGTTCTTCAAACAATTAAATCACGTATCTAAATAATCTAAACGATTATAAGTCACAAACCTTTAATGCTCACACTTAGCTCGCAAACCCGAGTCACTAAGCAAACACAAATTAAACTACTCGCGACTCATATTAAATTAAATAAAGCGATGAGGAAAAATAAAAGTTAACGTTGAAAATAAAATGTTTTTGGAATTTAAGATTTAAAAGACGAAAAATAAATTTAACCAAACTTTAAAATAAAAAGTTTAAGACTAAGTGACTTAAATGTGAAAAGGTTAAATCTAAAAATGAAACGACATTGCACTTAAGAGAAATTAACTAAATGATTTAAGAAAATTTCGGCAGAGTTTCGCCTTAGCATAGAGCATAAGGGACCTCACTCGATGAAACGATGAGGTGAAACCCGCCTAACTCGGCGTTTAAAAGAAAAAGAACTCGACACTAAAGATACTCGCGAAAACTTTGGAAAGCAGGCTTGAAAACGTATAGAAAATGAAACTTACTAATAAAAATTAATACTTGCTAATTAAACAAATGACTTTAACTAGTAATATCTAGTACTTATTAAAAGAAAAACAAGCTAACTAATTTAATATGTTAATAATTAAAAGAAAGACCAGAGTCCATGTTTGCATGACAGACAACACTAGCTAGATAAGACTTCATACTTGCAGAAATTGGTGCCCCCATACTCGCAACATTTGAAAGATATCATACTCGCAAATAGTGGACTGCCATACTCGCAAATTCAAGATAAACAATACTCGCAGTAACAGAAGTGGAATTAAGACCCATACTCGCAACAAACTCAGCCACCATACTCGCAATTATTTTTAAAGCATACTCGCAATAAGTTGGCTTCTATACTCGCAAAATATAGTTTGCCAAGATGATACTCGCAAGAATGGTTGCTTACTCGCAATTTATAAAGTCTTACTCACAAAAAAACCAAATTGCTTACTCGCAAAATTTCACAAAGAAAACAGGGCTTATTCGCAAAAACTAGATCTATTAGACTCCTTACTCGGCAAACCAGAAAATACAACCTCTTACTCGCAATATTTATCTTACTCGCAAATTCCTAAATAAAAACTTGCAAAAACAACTTTTGGACGCTGGACTAATTTGACGTGAAACCAAGTAGCTCTAAACTAATGAAACCTATAAAAAACTATGAATAAAAAGGTTTAAAGAAACGGAATAAGCAAGCTGTAAAAAACTAATGACCCAACAATAAGTTCTACCCCATGATTTATTTCATTCGATCAAAAGAAAAGAAAGAAGACATGCAAGGTGATGAAGGTTTTATAAAAGCTTTAACAAACGACAGATTTGTATGAAAATTATGAAAAGAACTTGAGAATTAAAAGGAAATCACGTAAACATTGAATGGAGAAAATGAAACGTAAAGAATAATAAGCTAGAAAATTAAGACATGAAATTAAATTGCATTAAAATAAAAATTACACTAAATCTTACCTAGTTCCTACTTAGCTTCCAAATGAAGCAAGGGGATGGTATTTAAAGGAGCTAGGAAGCTTTCTTTTTACATCGTGTACATTTTTAGCCCCTTGACTTCTATCGTTCATAAAAGCAACACATAAACTTTAATACAACTCTACTAAACATTCTAAAAATTAAACGTAATCCTTGTAACTTGAGGTAGCGTGTTGACGTGCCTTCCCAAAGTCTTCAAAGATGTAAAAACTATAACTTGCTCGAATTTGGAAAGTTTCTTATCATATCTCTTTCAATCTTCGATTAAGCGTTTCTTTCATCTTCTTGAGCTTTTAAGAAATAATTTCGTCGTCACGGGCTTTCCTTGAGTAAATTTCATCTTTGGCTCAGCTTTTTAACTCTTTTCCAAATCTCGTGCTCGTTTAAGGCTTTTTGGTTGTTTTTTATGTCGTTTTTGCAATATCCATCCCTGCACAGTCACAAACTCAAAAACACGATATCTTTGGCGTTTAACGTTAGTTTTTGGTCTAATAGAGCCTGAAAATAGTGAGTAAAAGGGATGTGAATAAGCACATACCAAAATCCCCCAGACTAAGGTATTGCGTGTCCTCACGCAATGTAATTACGTCACGCTTAAGAGATAAATAATTTCACACCTCTCTTTACTAACTTTGAATAGTAGCAAAACGTTCAAGAGAGATACGAAATCATTTATTCCCTAAAACGCCCCGGTTTTCTATTTTTGACTATGTACATCATATATTACACTACTTCAGCTTATGACGGTGTGCTTGACTTTCATTATTTTGCAATAACGATTAAGGGTCATAGAGTAAGAACACGATTCATAGAAAAGTGACCGATTGGATAAAATTCATCGTCCCTGATTTTTCACAAGCTCCCAAACTAAGCGTAAAAACGGATCATTGTTTAATTACAAATTAGATGCTAACGCTACCCAAGGAAGTTACTCGTGTACCTCCTGCTCCCATTTTCCTATTTTTGTATCTCATTATTTTATTTTTGTGAGATAAATGAATTTCTTCATAAGCATCTCGTTTCATAGTTTTTAGTCCGATAAAGATACCAAATTCAAACGCTAAGTAGTTATCGATCTTCTCTTAAGAAGGTTTGCAAGAGAAATGTGGTCCACATCAAGGATATTGGATACATACAAAGACTTTGGAATACATCAAAAATAGACATAAGTTGGCGAGTACATTTCACGTGCACCTCATGCGTCCGATCTAGGATCGTAACATGCACCTCACGCGCGACCAACTTTAGTCTTAACACTAGAACTCATAATCCATAAATCTTCAACATACATCCTTATTCTTTCTTTCGATTTTTTTTTTTTTTTTTTTGCTTGCCTTAGTAACTTCTTAACTCCGAACCTTCACGGTTTCAATCCAAGACCTACCGCCAACTGCTAGGGTTAGAATGTAGGATCCAAGGTCCGATCTCAATCCGAAGTCTTAAAGCACCTTAGCTCATACTGAATAAAGGGCTTTAGGGTAGCTCCGAAACCACATGCGTACTACGCTTATACAACGAGATACAATACAATACAACTCGAGATAATGGGGTGTATCCTTGATGTGTACCCAATTTTTCAAGCAAAGATTCTCTTAAGAAGATAAAGAACTACTCATCGGCTAAACCTAACATCTTTAATTATTTTGCACAGATATGGGGTGAAGCAAATTTGTGGGAACAAAAAGACATGAGTACCTTCGATGAGCTTTAAAGAGATCCAACTACTCTATGCTTAGCATCTAACTTCTAAAGAAACTCTATCATTTCACGTTCTCCGCAAATTTAAAATCTCAAGTAATGAGATCCGCGGATGCTTAGCCATAATCATTTTTGAAGATTATATTGGTTAAGGGAGACAAGCTAGGGCTCAACACGCCCGGATCAAGTCAAAAATTTTATTCTCACTCTTACCTAGTAGGAAAGTCAAACACGGTGTCAAAACTTTTATTCTATTTTTGCATAATTTTTAATAATTTTTTTTTGTGCTTTTTTCTTTGAAATTTTTCAAAAATTTTCAATTTTTTTTTGGTTTTTGAGGAAAAACGGGGTTGCGTAAGTAAACAGCAATGGTGAAAGTGCTAGGTCAATCAAATCGAAGATTCACCCCCCCAGACTAAAGATAAACATTGTCCTCAATGTTTAAAAGGTAAGGATAATCCTAACAATAAATCTAAGGCTGTTTATTAAGTGTGCCAAAGATACCGTTAGTCGATAAGATTTTGGATATATGATTTCCGTGCAAGCATCAAAACATGGGACTCGAGTGGAGATGAGATGAACCAACGAGCACGACAGTCATCATGAATTGGGGAAATCCTGCAAAAACACAAACAACCAAGCAAACACAAGATTGGAAGAGGTCGCCCTCCTCGCGTTACTTATTAGGAAATAAAGATGAAATAAAAGGATAAGAATGGGGTGCCTCCCACGAAGCGCTTGTTTATTATCGAGTCGTGTAGCTTAGACTCGCCCCGAATTTACTTATTCTTGGGGGAGCAAATGAAACACACAGCATGAAAAGCGACGATGCCGGGGTCAAAAACAACATCCTCACTCCCGAGGGAATGACGAATGGGAGAAACAGCAGCATAGGTAAGATAAGGAAGAAAGATCATAATAACGATTTCGAGGTCAAATTCAAAGAGATCCTCCATAGTAAGCACAACTTTCTCCTTAGTCTTATAATCATCCTTCTTCAGATTTTCATCAACAAATTCTTCAATAGTAACGTAAGAAGCAAGGATGTCGGGCTGGAGCCCTACAAGGTAATATCCCGGGTTTAAAAATTTTATCTTCTGAAAGGAACGATAATAAAGCATCAACCACGGTAAAAGATGACGAATCATTTGGAGATGACAACTTAGTAGGCTCAGAAACTTCTACAATTCTTGATGGATTAGGGTCGACTGGAGTTAAAAACTCATCGTGAAGAGAATTAACCATATGATGAACATTTGTAACCTCGGGTTCCGTAACAGACTCGTCACTATCCTTAATCTGAATATCGAAAAGCGGATTATCTAAAATCATATTAAAGGCTGGTTCGAAATCAAATAGAGGATTGGTGAAAGTTGTTTTGAAAGTTTCAAGAACAAGGTTATCTGATTCACTTGAGGTTTCATCAATTTCTGAAAGAACATCGATCTCTTCTGGAGAGAAGTCAGGAATATTTGGTTCAGAAAATGAGGTGGGATTGCCACACTGAGGTATTTCTTCTTCAACGTACTCGATTTATCCACAAGACAAGGAAGTATAACCTTCGTCAGACTCGGAACATATCTCATCATGGTTATCAATGGACTCATCAGTAACTTCATCGTTCTTCGGAGGGAGGGAAGGTAATGGTTCTTCATGTAATAAACTTTCAAGAAAACGAATATCTCCCTCTGGGTCAAACTTAGTATCATCAACCATCGTCGATTCGGAATGATTTTTAGCAAGACATGCCTCGATCTCATCTGAAAAGACATCACTCCTCTCAACCGGCGTGGGAGAAGGAGCGATAGAATCGGAAATGAGAGGATCAGAGGATGGAGTATCGGTTGAAATTGAATTATCATTAACAGGAGAAGTATCGACCTCTTTCACAACAGAGTCACTTCCCTCACTACGACCGTAGTGAGAGAAGGATGGGAAGAGTCGGGGATTATAGCTTTAGAAGATATGATTCCACGTTCATAAAGGAAGGCTCGTATATTCTATGCATTCTCCTCTGCTAACAATTCTTCCATGCTTTTGCTGCCATCATCCTTGACGGGTGTGTTGAAAAATGATGAAGTACTGTAAAACTTCCCAATTTGAATGGACGCCTCGTCATCATCATCATCAATGTAAATGAAGGGTTTACGATATTGAGAGCTTTCCTTAGATGCTCGTTCTTCGGCTAAGAGTTCTCCATACGTTTTCTGATGAGAGTCTTCTTGGGTAAGTTTATTCTTCAATTTCTCCATTGTAGTCAGCATTTCTTGAAGTTGTTGGTAAATTTCAGGAGACAATTGATGAGGTTGAGTTTGAATCATTTGATACTGTGGAGGTTGATTGTGACATTTCTCAAAAATTCATGTCTTATATTTTAAATAATAGTTTATTTAATAACTATTCTATTTCTAATAAATTAACTTCGTAGAAAGTTATCCGTGAACATCCAATTCTTTCACTACGACTATATATGTCAACTCTACATTTCTTGTAGTCCACTATTTTTTTTTCCTTGAAATCCTAATTTAAAAAGTCACTTTCACTTTTATTTTAGGAACTAATTACTTAAAACTATCAAAAACATATAACTACGAAAGCATTCGTAGTAATGATGTGAAAGTTATTGAAAAACTCATCATCTACTAAAATTATATTTTCATAATTTTTACAATAGTATTTACCCGTTCTTTTTTCGGCATGGCTTTCATCTTAAGTGTATTTTCTTTATCTTAGGTTAAAAATGGGTTCAAACGTATGGTTTTCTGTATTTTCAAAATATGACCAGAAGCTTATTTTTATGTCAAATGGTTTTCTCATCCTATACTAATCTAATTTCACCATT
>LBNU01005794.1:30647-61418 GCA_014162995.1 Artemisia annua | reverse complement strand
GACTTGGATACTTGTGGGATATTATAACGGGAGGTGAAACCTCTTTTCTTAAAGTTATGACATGGAACATTTAAAGGAGAAATTATTTTATAATGTTACTTAAGACTAATCTTCTAAATGGACTTGTATTATGAACCTTTCTAAACAAATGGTGGGAACCTACTAAATTGACCCTTATTTTAAACTCTCATTACGACCCTTTTGATTTGAACTATGGGACTTTGGGAATTGGAATAATGAACCCTGTGGACGGGAACCTTGACTTTGGCCTTGCCACCTTGACCCGTTGATACTACATCCTTGGCTGACCCCTTGATATTGAACTCTTGATATTGACCCCTGATATTGACCTCTTGACCTTGACACTTAATATTGAACCTTGACCTTGGCGGGACACTTGTACTTGATTTTGGACCTTGACTACCTGACCCCTTCAGTATTTTACCCAGGAGCTACTTGTTGTGGAGTAGCCACAACCATAGTATTGATGCACCAATGCTATGTACTTTAGCGTGGTTGGAGAGATGTACCACGCCGTCCCTGATTCTTGTTATCGACTGCTGCTATGATTATTATTATTATTAATAAATATTGCACGTTACGTGACCTAACGGGTCCGAAAACCTCCAAAACTTGTACACAACTTACAAAATAAATACCCCAATATATCCTAAAGTAAATTTTGATAAATTTAAATCAATCCCTTGACCTTATCACTTGTAAAACCGGCCATAAGGGGGGGGAATCCCTTGATTGGTGCAAATTCATTTAATTTTATGATTTATCTCCTAAAATACCACTAGACCTAAAAATAAAAATTCCCTTCTTCCTCCTCCTCATACCAACGACCCAAAAACAACACCACCATCAAAAAACTTGTTCTTGATCCTTGGAAAAATATTGTACGTGTTCGTGGAAGCATTTGGTACACATTGGTGATCACTTGGAGGCTTTTGGAGACACCCTTTTGTGATTTCTTGTCCCATTCGATCCACTACACCTTTTTGAAGGCTTGGTATCTTTTCTTTCATCTTTGATTAATTCCTTGTATTCCTTTCATCATGAATAACATTATACGCAAAGATCAAAAAGATACGAATTGATATACGTAATATACCTATAATCGACCCATATAAAATTTTATGAGAAAATTGATAAATTTTGATTACCTTGATGATTTTTGATGTTTGATGATGATAACATGTTTATAATGATGATATGATATGAATTAGATAATTAGTTGGTTAATTATTGGATTAGAATGGGTAAAGAAATTAGGGTTTATGTCTTTGTGATTTGGGACAGATTTGTTAGCTGAATATGTATGCATCATCAAATGAGTTCATAATTTTTGTTTGTAAACTCAGTTTAAGGTCCAAATTAAGTGTTCCAATTGTTTTGGATGTGATTGAGGTTGATTTGGTTGTGTTTTTGAATTTTATGTCATGATATGCCAAAATTGTGATTGCAGAAATTATTTTCAGTCGTGGTTTATGATTTTTCATCTCTAAATCAGAAGGAATTAGAAGCTCTCCTTTTACAGGAGTTATACTTAGGTTATGTGGGACCTTCTGGAAATTTTGTGGATTTTTCCAAGGTGTTTAAATGGTTATGTTAAGTGCAAACTTTCTGCATGTTTGTGCAGTAAATTTTCTGGGTAGGTCTGGGAAAACGATTTTTCATATGGAGCTACACTTAAAAATAAAATCTGAGAAAATTCAAGTAGACTCTCAAGACATATGTGCTTCTGTGAGAATTTTGGTGATTTTTATTTTGGGGTTCTGATATGTTTGAAAAATTCGTTTAGTGGGCTAAATTCTGTTATAAAACCAGTCATTTTATATGCATGTGTCACATATATGTTTAATGTGTTATTTTGATGGTTTGGTGCCCTAATGCATGTTCCACTTGGAGTGTGTTCTTAAATGTTTGGTTGAATAAATGGAGTACATGCTTGGCCTAATTGGTAATTTTGTAATACTTGGTGGGCTTATGTGATTATTGGATTAACTATGTGGTTTATGTGTTAACTTGATAACTAGAAGGATTAAATTGTAAATATGGTAACTAGAAGGACTAAATATGTAAATATGATAAACGATGCATGTGTCGACTTAAATTAATCTTGAGGGGTTGTTTATGTCATCTTGTATAACTATGTGGCTTATGTGATTATTATTGTGATTAAGGGCTTAAATATGTAAATGAGATAATTAAGGGATTTAAATGGAAACTTGGTAAACTTGAGGGTGCGAAGTGTAATATTGGCTTATTTGACTTTCTTGACTTAAGTTGATGTATTATATGAGTATGTGATCATATGTGACTCCATAACTTGTGAAATTGACGCTTTTAACCCTAAAACATGTTCGGTGATTCTATGAAACCCTAATTTCACAAAACCTTTCCAAAACGGGATTCTTGATACTTATGAACATGAGAACTTGATAATATGATAATACCAACCTAAAAGAATATGTTAACATTCGGAAACTTGCCCAATAGGGAAATCTGCTAATTATGGAAACCTGCTATTTATGGAAACTTGCTATTTATGGAAACCTTCTAAATAAGGAAACTTACTAAAAATAGAAAGTCTTCTAAAATGCTCAAACTACTTAAATTGGGAAGTTACTAAATATGGAAAGTTACCTAAAATAGAAAGTTACTATTTTTGGAAAGCTGCTAAAAATGGAAAGATAACTAAAAGAGGTAACTTACGCGAACCGGACTCTTCTTGATTCGTGTCCCTTCTCTTCTAGGTTCGGTGAAGCAGGAGTGATTCTTTTCTCTCGTTATTTATTAATCTTGCTTGTGCATTTGGACTAAGGTACAGATATTCTGACCTATCTACAGGTTTCTCGTACACTCTTGTCTTTCCTCTTTCTTGGATATCTTGAACCTTGCTATATTCCCTTGATTATTGAACCTTGCTATGACCCTTTTTAAACTGAACCTTGCTTGAAACTTACACTATGATGCTTGAACCTTGAAATAACCTTGTCATGATACCCTTGTGACCTTAACCTTGAACCTTGGTGGGACTTGGATACTTGTGGGATATTATAACGGGAGGTGAAATCTCTTTTCTTAAAGTTATGACATGGAACATTTAAAGGAGAAATTAGTTTATAATGTCACCTAAGACTAATCTTCTAAATGGACTTGTATTATGAACCTTTCTAAACAAATGGTGGGAACCTACTAAATTGACCCTTATTTTAAACTCTCATTACGACCCTTTTGATTTGAACTATGGGACTTTGGGAATTGGAATAATGAACCCTGTGGATGGGAACCTTGACTTTGGCCTTACCACCTTGACCCGTTGATGCTACATCCTTGGCTGACCCCTTGATATTGAACTCTTGATATTGATCCTTTGATATTGACCCTTGACATTGCCTTTTGACCTTGACACTTAATATTGAAACTTGACTTGAACCTTTAATCTTGACTTGACACTTGTACTTGGGATTGGACCGGGACTACTTGACCCTTCAGTATTTTACCCAGGAGCTACTTGTTGTGGAGTAGCCACAACCATAGTATTGATGCACCAATGCTATGTACTCTAGTGGGGCCGGAGAGATGTCCCCCACCGTCCCTGATTCTTGTTATCGACTGCTGCTATGATTATTATTATTATTGTTATTGGCCAGCAGGGGCGTATGGATGCATCCTAGATTTGTCTTGTCTTGATACTTGCTTGGGCTACGGCCATCTTGATTATGATTTGGACTACAGTTATTATTACTTGGTGATTGGGCTTGCGTGCAATGCGACCCCTCACTGCTTGGGAGTTGATCACTCCATCTTGATATACTTGACTTGATTCTTGCTTGTGCCTGGGGGTTAAATACTGAAGCCTTGCAACTTGGTAACCTTGACATTGAAGACCTGGTAATTCTTGATTATATACTTGACGACCTTGATACTTGACCTTGATATTTAACCTTGATATTTAACCTTGATACTTGACCTTGAAACTTGGCCTTGATACTTGACCTTGATACTTGACTCGGATGACCCCTTTTACTTGATCTTGAAAATCTTTTGATAAACCTCGTGATCCCATATACAAATTCATCTTGTATTCTCTTGTCTTGTTATTCTTCATTTCTTTTTATTTTCATATCTGTTCACTGAGCTTTGTAAGCTCAGCCGCATTTCTTTTCTCATGCGGCAGGTTTAGTAAGAAGATGAGTTATTGGACGAAGGCTTTGTTTTGGGCTTAGAAGACTTCACCCTATTAGACACTTGCTGGACTTAGAGATGCTTAGAAGTAGTCTTGTTTTGGGCTTATGTTTGTTGATGCCCTTTTGTATCTTGTATCTTGTATCTTGTCCTGTTTCCTTGTAATCCTTGTAAGTTTTGTACTTGTATTGTATCTCCGTTTCACTTGTGTTATGACTTGACCCCATAATGTAATACTTTAGCCCTTTTCGGGTTGGGGTGTTACAAGGAAACCCTAAAAACCTGATAAGTAGTGTACGTAGGATATGATCCAACAGATTAATGAAGCCCAACAGTTTTGAAGGAGATAACCACAACCAGATAAAGAAGGAGATAACCAGCCAATTATAGAAACCCAGCAGTTTTGAGGAGCAAAACGTACGCAACAAACTGTATAAACAAGCGAACCGAAACGGGTCTCGAAAAGAAACCCTAAAACAAACTGTACAGAAACCAGAAAAAAAGAACCCTAGAAATCCATATCCGATCACCAACCTGTATAAAGAAGATAACCAAGATCCATATACGGTTGCATCAAGGAAGAAACTGGAAGATCGTGAAGATACAAGAGGGAGAACGTGAATCGCCTCTAGTGGAGAGAAGATTTCTTGGATAAAATAATAATGAACATTATAACTTTTTTTAGAAAACTGATGAATTGATGAACATTATGATTTTTTTTGTTAGAAAACTAATGAACGACGTAATCTAATTTATGACATTGTGATATAACTGATGAACAAAAATAAAGAGAACTGATGAACATTGTGATGAAATGATGAACAACTCTTTTTATTGATGAACAACACTTTTTCTTGATGAACAAATGAACATTTTTTTTAATTTATTATTATTATTATTATTTATATATTAATGAACAACACTTTTATATTGATGAACAAATGAACTCTTTTTATTGACGAAAAAATGAACAACTATTTTTATTGATGAACAACACTTTCTATTAATGAACAAAATATACGATGAACAACTTTTTTGTTGATGAACATTGCGATGTAATTGATTAACAAAATTAAAAAGAGATGATGAACTACTCTTTTTTATTGATGAAAAATATTTTTTATTAATGAACAATTAAACAACTCTTTTTATATATAAACAACACTTTTTATTGATGAACGATACTTTTTTGTTACAAAACTAATTAACGACGTGACTAACTGATGAACATTGTCATGTAACTGATGAATAAAATTAAAGAAAACAATTGCAATAATTTATATCGAGTATGTAAGCAACGCATGTATCATTTCTAATTCAATCCATACACGTCAATTCATCAGACACATATGAACTGACGAACAATACTAGCTGATGAATACTTATGAACAAACATGTAGATTGATGTTGTCTTTTTCATTAGTTAGTCTTGTTTATCAGTTAGTGTTGTTCATCAGTTTTAATTAAAAAAAATGACAATAAAAAAATTACTTTTTGAATCTTACATTAATAAAATGATTAATGATGCGTTGTGGGACAAAAATTAGTGCATTTAATACAATTTCAATACTAAAAATCCAAGCTAGACATTTTATCAAACACCAAATGTGCAACAAATATGAGTAAAACGTCATCTTTAACGTGTGATATCTCACTCATATGACATCGAATTTCAGTGATTCAAAAACTTGTAAAGAATGAACGAAAATCTATAACTTTCATGTTTTAAGTTTTTCACGATTCGGCATTTATGTGGGTAAAAAATATGATCGAAAATGCCCAAAAAATCAAGAAAATTAACACCCATTTGATATGCAAAAAAAAAAATCGGATTTTTTTAACAAAATTTATATCAAATTACAGAGGATTAACATTTAGAAATTATGGTGAAATTGTTTCTTTTTAAAGTTTATCGTTTGTGAGTTATGTGCATTTGAATTTCGATGGTGAAGAAAATGGGTAAAATTCCCATTTTACCCCTTTAACCGAAAATAATAGTAAAAAAAAAAGTATTTTACTATATCTAATCCAATGGCTATAATTATTTTTTAGGCTTTTCAATTTTTAATCACTTTTTATTCGAGCCCTGCCAAAAAAGTAGTACTAAAAACTCAGATGGAAATAATAGGCACTTAAAAAAAAATCGTTAAAAAGCCTATGAATAAGGCAATCATCACAGTGATCTAACTTAATCTATGAACTTCTCCAAAACAGATTCGATAAACGTAAACTCATTTTTATTTCAACTGTTTTAAAAATCGTACACTTAAATAAAATTGATCGCTTAGTTTATTGAACGCGTGTTACACTCGATGTAACAAATTCTCGAGATACTGATCTAGAGTTCATTATTGGGTGTATTAGGGTCCTTAAGAGGTATAGAAACATAAGTATTGATGGCACATAGTCCCTCAGGTGCTTGAACTTCTCGTTGCATACGAACATATCCTTTCTCTCCCCACCAGTCTCCCCACGAGTTCTTCGCAATCCAATACTTCACTCCCTCTGGGGTCGTACCATATCCGACAATTGTTAAAGCGTGTGCGATTGTAGATCCACATGGTGCATTAAAAACTCCCTGAAAGAAACATGAAATATTGTGTGAATGAATGAGCGAATGATTGTTTTCTTTGAATGGCATCATTGATAATTTAATTTCTCAATGTTTCGATGAAAACTTGAACCCACAACATATTTCTTGAAGCTAGTGTCACGAAATACAGCTAGGCCAAAGATATGTCGATACTGATTGCTTTGCTAAAATGGAGACTCAATAGAAATCGGGATTCTTTGTGTTACCTCTGAATAGAACATGAACTCGTCATTGTTATGATCTATGGCAACAGCTACTGGTTGTTGCGCCACTGCTTTCAATAATGCTTCTTCCGTTCCGTCTGTACGTTCTCCACCAGTAAGCGTAACTGAGTGATGGCCAAACTGGGTTTAAAGAAAAACAATTACAAAATATTTATTACACATAGAAAACGTAACAGGTTGATGAATTGAAATTAAACAAGAGCTACATTATAATGGTGAAGTTTTAGTTGTAAGTACCTTTGACGAACAACAAACTTCTCGTTTCTCTACGTAAGGGTAGCTCTCCTCTGTTGCTAGACCTCCATGCTCCGTGATGAAGTTGAATGCAGGTTCCATAAGCCCTCCATCACATCCATTGTTGCTTCCCTTAGAATCACAGTCTATAAGCTGCTGTTCTGACAATCTTACTAAATGCCCAGTTCTGATCGCATTTATTCCTTCCACTGCAGCCACTGCCGCAAATGCCCAACAACTTCCTGTAAAGGAATTGAAACTATCAGTTAGTTGAAGATCAACAGACTCAGACACATGTGAGCCATTGTTTTTGTAGCTAAATCTTTTACCTAATCAACTTGATCCGTAAAGATTAATTAATAATCATACGACACAATAGTATTTACAGAAATATAAATTATTTAGATGAAAGCTCTATCCAAACCAGAAATTTGAAGCCACATGAGTCGGTAATATCTTAGAATTAACAAGTGATGTATTTGTTAATTTTTAAGAAAAAAAGGGTGTTAGTATAGTGTCTTTGACTGATGACGGGGATTAGAGCGTTATTATCGCTCAAATCCATTTCTTGACAGGTTGACAGCGTGCTATGTACAAATGATAACCCAAAGAAATCTATTTTCTTGTAAACGAGTCAAATTTGTGCATAAATCCTATCCGGATGTCATTGGCCACAACGGGTGAATATAGAAAAAATTTAAATAGGGTGCATTATCACAAGAGTTTACCACATTGTCCTTGATCCTTGATTGGCGTGACGGCGTTTCTCTCCCTCCAATCAATACTATCTGGGATATTAGAGATGTCATTGTTATTATTTGGAGGACATGGAGGAGCTCCTTGGAGAGCCAGTTTATGGGCAATCTTTGAATCACCATACTTGCTCTTAAACTCGTCATGAGTCAAGTCAGCAAACCGATTCAACTTTAACTTATATTGCTTGTTCAGCTTGTTTGATTTGTGAACACGGTGCGCATTGTACGAGAACACATTGAACCGATCGGGGCTTTTTTTCTCCACATTGTGGTGGCTCCTCCATCTATCATACATTCCCTGTAAACCCTCCTTTGATTCAAGTTCTTTCTCCTGGTACTCAAAGCTCTCTGCTACTGCTAAAATAAAAACCAAACAAAGTGAAAGTAAAAGAAACTTGTTGATTTTCATGTTTTAAATCTTGGTTCGAAAGCGAGATCATATATTTAATGAGCTATATGACCATGAGACACACCCAATCAACTATGGAGGTTAAGGAATGTTGAGAATGTTATCACCTACACACTTAAATAGTGCGTACTGTTCTAAATATAAAAGTATATAACGATACACGCTGCTTATTTGGAGGAATTAAATGGTCAAAATCTGAAAGTTTTATCGGTTAATAAGGGTATTTAATGGTCCCAGTTAATGCTTTTTGTTTGGTTGTCATTTTATCCAAAATAAACATAAAGTTACCTCTAACGTTTCAATGTTAAATTACAAACTAGTATATATGGATTATTAGTAAAAGAAATTGAAGCACACCTCCAAAATCAGGCACGAGGTGCCTATTTACGTCCATATACGATCTCTGCGAAAAACAAACCCAGGTGGTTGATGAATATAAACTACCTCAAATAATTACGTTAATTAAGAAAAGTATTCTTTATGTCAAGCTAATGTACGAGTAAGTCATGAGGCATAGCCAAAGTAAGCACAATACAAATGATACCCGATTTGACAATTTGACTAAATGTTTCATCACAATTCACTCCAAGCGAACTTTATAACTTCTCAAAGTCTCATCAACAAACACTTGTGCCGAAATAACCACAAAAAGCGCATCACATTATCATTAGGCTAATTTCAGCTTCTTTATCCGGGCACTGCTTTTTGGATAAAGCTACCCCCTTGGGCATCGGGACATACCCATTGTTGGAATCATCCATTTTGAAGCGATTCACAAACTTGTTGGGCTCAGTCCAATCAGCCCCTTGGTAGTATCACGGATTATTTTAGTCCCTCGGATATAGGCGGCTTCTCCAAGATCCTTTATCCGGAAACACTTACTCAACCAACTCTTAACTCTAGTCAGCGTCTTCGTATTGTTTCCAATGATCAGTATGTTGTAACATACAGGATCAGGAATGTCACATCTTTTCCACTGGACTTCTTGTAAACACAAGACTCGAAATCACTCTTGATGAAGCCATATTCTTATATCTTCTCATGAAAGCAGTGATTCCAGCTGCTAGATGTTTGCCTGCTAGATGTTTGCTTTAAACCCTAAATAGATTTAAGGATCGTGCAACCCTTATCAGGATTCATGGAATCTACAAAACCATCCAGCTGTGCCATATGCACGTCCTTTGTCAAGTTCCGTTAAGGAACACAGTTTTTACATACATCTGTCATGTCTCATAGTTGGAATATGCAAATATGGCCATTAGAATCCTTATGGACTTCAGCATAGTCATTGGTGAGAAAGTTTCATCATAGTCAATACCATGAGTTTGGGTGAAACTTTCGCCACCAGTCTTGCTTTATAAGTAAAAAATACTAAACAATCACAACATGCAACAACTTTAGATTACGAATCAACATTGAACACAAACCATGGTATGTCAGGTATAATCAGATGTTTTACTCATCATTCCGACCAAAACTCTCAAAACAATTCAAACTTTAAACGTCTAAATTAAGAAACCACAATTTTCAAAAACATCAACGACCAATCAAATAAATTAATAAAAAGTTATCACTTAGAAGCAGCAAACGATTCTTTTTAAATGTTCTTGCTCTAGATCTAATTGTCTGTTTGTGTATGTCTCAATTTATGTTTCTATGTGTGCGTTTATTTATTTATTTATTTATTTATTATAATTTTATTTTACTGCTAGTGTTTGTGATTTTTTTGGTATATATATTTCACCTTCTATTCCATCAAAATGATTTTTTTGGGATGACTATATAGTCATCCCTAAACGACCTCATTTCACCAATAAACAGCGCCGTTTAGCCCAAGTGTTAAACGGTCTAACCCAAACTTTAAATGGCGTCATTTTTGGAAGGCCAAAACGCGATCGTTTGCTTCGCTATTATATAAAAGGGTAATAGTAATAAAATTTCATGATTGTTTCAATTGAGTCACTCAAACTTTAAACTAACCACAATAACTATCATAGTTTTAATATTGTTCCATTGTTGTGAAAATGTTTAAAAATACTATGTCTAAAATACTCGTACGTGCATTATTTGTTTGTACCATCTCAATAAAACTCACACCACCAGAATTTAACTAATTTCAGCCAACTTATTGTACAACCAGATTATGCACATGTGAAGATAATATAAATTATAAAATAATAACCAAGTTTGATAAGTACTCCCTATGTCCCAAAATATAAGTCCATTTCTGATTTTTCAAAGTCTTTTCTTTCTAACTTTGACCTTAATTATTTTTTTTCGTGTTATATAATACTTGATGAAAAGTATACCAATGCAAATGCATTTAAAACACAAGTCCATTTATATATTTTGCATCAAGTATTATATAACACGACAAAAAATAATTAAGGTCAAAGTTGAAATAAAAAGACTTTGAAAATGTCAAAATGGACTTATATTTTGGGACGGAGGGAGTATTATTTTTGGTCACTCAAACGTAAAAATTCCACAACAATGAAACACTATTAATACTTTGAGTGATTTTATAATCAAAAGAAAGTTAGAAGGACTAAATGAGAACAAACTTCAAACTTGCTTATTTTATTTTACTTTTTTGTGTTGCACGATTTAGCAACTAATCAACCCCAGATACTGCTAATTAGTACTTTAGAACCCCTTATATTAAGTTAAAAACATTACAAAGTAATCCATAAAACCCTGAGCATCTTCTCATTCAGAACCGAGCAATATGCCTGGCCACATTCGCATTCAAATCACTATCACAATCACCATCAATACATTTGACTTAATCTAATATAACCCATTAAAGACGAAAAATATTAGTGAGTGAATCTATATTTCTATATTTAGAACCAAAAAGGCACTATTTAAACGTGTAATATGTCTTAAACTTCATTGTTATTGATCTGAGTGCTTATCATGCCTTTAAGTCACTAATCGTATGATCTCACTTGTTTCTATATTTTGACAGTTCTCAAAGTTACAACTTGACAAGCCAACAGCCAATAAAGAGAGCAACAAGTTAAATGGAAATTTACAAGTTTATTTTACTTTCAATTTCTATGGTTATGATTTTAGGTATCGTGGAGAGCTTTGATTACCATGAGAAAGAACTTGAATCAGAAGAGGGTTTGAAGAGGATGTATGATAGGTGGAGGACACACCATAAGGTGGAACAAAAAAATGATGATCGGTTTAATGTGTTCAAGTACAACGTGCGACATGTTCACAACTCAAACATGATGAACAAACCATATACGTTGAAGGTGAACAAATTTGCTGACATGACAAATCATGAGTTTAGGAAAAATTACGCTGGTTCAAAGATTAGCCATTATAGGGCGCTTAAAGGAGCTCGTAAGCCAAACTTACCTTTCAAGTATGCGAATGCTGTTAATCTCCCACCTTCTGTCGATTGGAGAACTTGTAACGCCGTCACACCACCAAAGAATCAAGGCAAATGTGGTAACACACCTATTTTATCTTTACTTTGTAAAAGCTCAAATCAAGCATTTTATCCCTTTTGACCTAGTTGGGATAGAGATTGAGTCTGCAATTTGATTAATTTATGTCAAATAGGTCGATTTGAGAAATTTTTTGTCAAGTTGGTTAGGCTAATTAGACAAATCGATTGCAATCAAAATGACACATTTGGGTTGATTGGGTCAAATGGGTGAATTTCATTTGAAATTATTCAAATGCCTGAAACGTTCTACCTCGTGATAAAAAAAGATTTACAGTATCATGACTGTAAAACTAATGTATCATAATCATTCCTCACGTGTTGAATATTTGTAAAACTAGAACACCTTTTGTTTAAACCAAGAAGTTTTCTTGCCTTACCTTAATTTTGTGTATCCACAATTTGAATTTTACTTCATGGTTTTCCTTTGTCAGGAAGTTGTTGGGCTTTTTCAACAGTGGTTGCAGTCGAGGGAATAAACGCGATTAAAACTGGGCAACTATTATCATTATCAGAACAACACCTTATTGACTGTAACAATGTTTCAAACAATGCATGTGATGGAGGTTTTATGGAACCAGCATTCAACTTCCTCATGCACCATAGAGGCCTAGCTACCGAGCAAAACTACCCTTACACATGTCAAAAAGGAATTTGCGATCCTGCAAAGGTACAAATAGTAATTCTTTAATTTATCTCGACCTACAACCAGATATCTTTAGTATTTTACTACAAAAAAATTNCGAGCAATATGCCTGGCCACATTCGCATTCAAATCACTATCACAATCACCATCAATACATTTGACTTAATCTAATATAACCCATTAAAGACGAAAAATATTAGTGAGTGAATCTATATTTCTATATTTAGAACCAAAAAGGCACTATTTAAACGTGTAATATGTCTTAAACTTCATTGTTATTGATCTGAGTGCTTATCATGCCTTTAAGTCACTAATCGTATGATCTCACTTGTTTCTATATTTTGACAGTTCTCAAAGTTACAACTTGACAAGCCAACAGCCAATAAAGAGAGCAACAAGTTAAATGGAAATTTACAAGTTTATTTTACTTTCAATTTCTATGGTTATGATTTTAGGTATCGTGGAGAGCTTTGATTACCATGAGAAAGAACTTGAATCAGAAGAGGGTTTGAAGAGGATGTATGATAGGTGGAGGACACACCATAAGGTGGAACAAAAAAATGATGATCGGTTTAATGTGTTCAAGTACAACGTGCGACATGTTCACAACTCAAACATGATGAACAAACCATATACGTTGAAGGTGAACAAATTTGCTGACATGACAAATCATGAGTTTAGGAAAAATTACGCTGGTTCAAAGATTAGCCATTATAGGGCGCTTAAAGGAGCTCGTAAGCCAAACTTACCTTTCAAGTATGCGAATGCTGTTAATCTCCCACCTTCTGTCGATTGGAGAACTTGTAACGCCGTCACACCACCAAAGAATCAAGGCAAATGTGGTAACACACCTATTTTATCTTTACTTTGTAAAAGCTAAAATCAAGCATTTTATCCCTTTTGACCTAGTTGGGATAGAGATCGAGTCTGCAATTTGATTAATTTATGTCAAATAGGTTGATTTCAGAAATTTTTTGTCAAGTTGGTTAGGCTAATTAGACAAATCGATTGCAATCAAAATGACACATTTGGGTTGATTGGGTCAAATGGGTGAATTTCATTTGAAATTATTCAAATGCCTGAAACGTTCTACCTCGTGATAAAAAAAGATTTACAGTATCATGACTGTAAAACTAATGTATCATAATCATTCCTCACGTGTTGAATATTTGTAAAACTAGAACACCTTTTGTTTAAACCAAGAAGTTTTCTTGCCTTACCTTAATTTTGTGTATCCACAATTTGAATTTTACTTCATGGTTTTCCTTTGTCAGGAAGTTGTTGGGCTTTTTCAACAGTGGTTGCAGTCGAGGGAATAAACGCGATTAAAACTGGGCAACTATTATCATTATCAGAACAACACCTTATTGACTGTAACAATGTTTCAAACAATGCATGTGATGGAGGTTTTATGGAACCAGCATTCAACTTCCTCATGCACCATAGAGGCCTAGCTACCGAGCAAAACTACCCTTACACATGTCAAAAAGGAATTTGCGATCCTGCAAAGGTACAAATAGTAATTCTTTAATTTATCTCGACCTACAACCAGATATCTTTAGTATTTTACTACAAAAAAATTTTTTTTTTGGGTAAAAGGGTTAATACACCCCGGTAAAATTCATTACACCAAAAAACGTTGAAGTACATAGGATGAGGGTGATATCCCTCACCTCAGTCCCATAGGACACTTACAGACTCGAATATAAGAATGACACACCATTCCTATAACTTACAATAAAAGGACCCTACCAATAATGACACAAATACATAATAATTTACAATACTACTCAAGAAAACACTTGAGCCTTCTATATCACTATGGCGGTCCACCTTAACTTCCATGAAGAATACACGTAGAAACATCCAAGCGATCTTCAACATAAAATCTGTTCGTAGTAGCAAACACCACAAACAAAATCACCACCAACGCCATAACACCAGAAAGAAAATCATATGTACCAAACGTGCATGGCATCGTGTGCATGGGGTTTTGAATAGTTAATTGTACAACTCGCTTTCCGTTTAGTGTTATCATTTTATGACCAACAAACCCAAAAGGGTTCGTAGCCTAGCGGTATGACGGTATCCATGTGGTGTGAGATGTTCTCCAACTAAATGATTGTAAATTCTAGTCCCAACATCTTGGACAAGTGTGTGATATTTCTCTAATACGTATCTAGTTTTACACTATTTTCTTTATCATATTTACACACAAAAGTGCGATCATTTTTCTCTATGATTATTATATTAAGTGTAGCGCTTTCGTGAATTTTTATAGTTTTCGTGTTTATGTACACGCATAATGTTACTAGTACTCCTCATTTCCAGAAGATGCAGCAAGAATATATAAGTAAAATTTATAAATTTGTTGTTTGTATCTTTTTGAATCCAGATAGGTAACCAGGTGGTAACAATTGATGGATTTGAGGATGTACCTGAGTGTGATGAGGTTGCATTAATGAAAGCAGTTGCACATCAGCCAGTATCTGTAGCCATGGATGCTAATGGTCATGATATCCAATTCTATTCGAAGGTAACACAAACACTCACCATAGCGCAATCTTTAAAAGTTCCTAAAATGGTTATTTACATTGACAGGGTGTTTTTACCGGAGTATGTACAACTGATGTTAATCATGGTGTAGCAATTGTTGGATACGGTCAGACTCCTGAAGGAATGAAGTATTGGATAGTTAAGAACTCATGGGGACCCGAATGGGGAGAAAATGGATTCGTACGGATACAAAAGGATGTTCAAGACAAGAAGGGGCTCTGTGGCGTAGCCTTGGAACCTTCTTACCCAATTAAGGAGTCTAGTACACCCATGAAAATCGAACTCTAGAAAAGTTAAAAACCAAACTAAATCACGTTTATTAATCAGGTTAGTCATATAGTTGCAGTTTAGTGATTTTGGGGTTGTAGATGGAGTCATGATTTGTTATTTCTGTTTTTACTTTTTGGCGGAGGGTTTAGTAATATAATTCTCTTTAGACCTAAAATCTGTATATATTTTGTAAGAGAGGTACGGTTTTTCAATATGTCGTGATTCCTTTGAATCAAGAGTTGTATAAAATTGGCTAGCAACAAGATCGAGACACGGGGATGGCAATTGGTGTATGATTATGTTTCACCATAAAATTAAATTATGAATGGAATGAATTGAGATTTGAGAACATTTTATTCCAACAACACTGTAAAAAGCAAGCCTCAAAAATTAACCTTGGTACATTAATACAAATATTGAGAAGAGCACAGTAAGATAAAACTGTAAAAAAGTACAAATCAATAAAAAATGCAGCTAGCATGTTCCATAGCATCGTCGATAGATGTACAGTAGAGGCGACGTGCAGTGTTTCATGATGCTACACATGAAGAATTTCATGAATGACGAAAATAAAATTTGTAAACTCGCATGTAAAGTGAACTCCAANAGTAAAATTTATAAATTTGTTGTTTGTATCTTTTTGAATCCAGATAGGTAACCAGGTGGTAACAATTGATGGATTTGAGGATGTACCTGAGTGTGATGAGGTTGCATTAATGAAAGCAGTTGCACATCAGCCAGTATCTGTAGCCATGGATGCTAATGGTCATGATATCCAATTCTATTCGAAGGTAACACAAACACTCACCATAGCGCAATCTTTAAAAGTTCCTAAAATGGTTATTTACATTGACAGGGTGTTTTTACCGGAGTATGTACAACTGATGTAAATCATGGTGTAGCAATTGTTGGATACGGTCAGACTCCTGAAGGAATGAAGTATTGGATAGTTAAGAACTCATGGGGACCCGAATGGGGAGAAAATGGATTCGTACGGATACAAAAGGATGTTCAAGACAAGAAGGGGCTCTGTGGCGTAGCCTTGGAACCTTCTTACCCAATTAAGGAGTCTAGTACACCCATGAAAATCGAACTCTAGAAAAGTTAAAAACCAAACTAAATCACGTTTATTAATCAGGTTAGTCATATAGTTGCAGTTTAGTGATTTTGGGGTTGTAGATGGAGTCATGATTTGTTATTTCTGTTTTTACTTTTTGGCGGAGGGTTTAGTAATATAATTCTCGTTAGACCTAAAATCTGTATATATTTTGTAAGAGAGGTACGGTTTTTCAATATGTCGTGATTCCTTTGAATCAAGAGTTGTATAAAATTGGCTAGCAACAAGATCGAGACACGGGGATGGCAATTGGTGTATGAGTATGTTTCACCATAAAATTAAATTATGAATGGAATGAATTGAGATTTGAGAACATTTTATTCCAACAGCACTGTAAGAAGCAAGCCTCAAAAATTAACCTTGGTACATTAATACAAATATTGAGAAGAGCACAGTAAGATAAAACTGTAAAAAAGTACAAATCAATAAAAAATGCAGCTAGCATGTTCCATAGCATCATCGATAGATGTACAGTAGAGGCGACGTGCAGTGTTTCATGATGCTACACATGAAGAATTTCATGAATGACGAAAATAAAATTTGTAAACTTGCATGTAAAGTGAACTCCAAATTTACTCACCTGTTATTACAAAGTCATATCAGCCTCCTTTATATGATGACTATCTTTTAGCATGGTGACTTGTATTTTCAGTAGTCATTAAGATATAATCTGTTAGTTTTGGGCTTAAAAGACTTCACCCTATTAGACACTTGCTGGACTTAGAGATGCTTAGAAGTAGTCTTGTTTTGGGCTTATGTTTGTTGATGCCCTTTTGTATCTTGTATCTTGTCTTGTTTCCTTGTAATCCTTGTGAGTTTTGTACTTGTATTGTATCTCCGTTTCACTTGTGTTCTGACTTGACTCCATAATGTACACTTTAGCCCTTGTCGGGTTGGGGTGTTACAATATCTTTCCACCAGAAGATGAAGTTTGTCACACTCCACCAGAAGATACATTTCCGGTATTCCAACCGAAAAATGAACCGATAAACACTCCACCGGTTGTGGAACACCAACCCAATCCATTTGGACTCACCGAGGATGAACTCCGACTTTTTAACAATGATGAGGAACTCAGGTGAGAAACAGAAGAAAGAAAATTACGAGAGGAAGCTGCTCGTATGGAGCAGGAAGCCAGGGATGCAGAACATCTTAGGAAGAATTGGTTTGACATTATGGAAGCAAAGTATTATAATGGCGAGTTTAGGGAGTCTTCGAGTGAGGAGGGTTATAACTAAGACTTTTCATTGTAATTTGTAGTTTCATTTTCATTAGCGTATAATAGTTTCTATTAATCGTACTATGTATTTCATATTTTCACTTTAATGTTTAATGTAATTCGTGTTTTAACTTGTTTAATGTGTTTTCACTTTAATGTTTAAAACACAAAACACAATAAATACAAAACATAAAACACAAGTATTGAGAAAAAGAAAAAGAAAAGAAAAAAAGAAACAAGGACCGAAAAGCTAAAAAAAAATAAAAAAAAAGGACACAATCGATCTAGATCGTGTTTACGACCTTGATATCTCCAATCTTCCACTCGATCGAACATCACAACAAGGACGATCGATCGCGATCGACTGATCGATCGATTGATGCTTATTGTGGAAAGCCTTAGTAGTTACTTTTGTTATTATTTTAGTATTTTCACATTTTGATGGATCGTTAACTTTTGATTGTTATTTTTGAATTTATAAAAACATTTTTAATTTCAATTCCAATCATAATCAACTTACAAAACAAACAACATTTTCAAAATTACACTTTTGTAATACTTTTCTTTCAAATCAATAGCAAATCTAATTCAGAACCCCTTTAGCAACCAAACACACCCTAAGAACTGGTCAATTATGTGACAACTCACATTTTTCAGGTTAATACTTAACTATAAACTTAAAACATTTTACTTTGAACACTTGAATACTTTTCTTTACGTATAATCATTAGTTTAACCCATGTACAACGGAAAACAACTTTAAACGTATATCGGCACTAGACTTAGACTACTAGACTAAGACTAGTCTACGTCTAATAAGTATTTTATTACTATTATAGGCATGTTTTATAAGTCTTTGCATCTTGATATACAAGCTTTACTTAAATCGTCCACGTCTTGCATTTAATTCTCATGCATGCATGCACAACTACACCACAATTCATCACCTTTCATATGCATACACACTAACAGTTTTTCCTAGGTTCTTGTGACTCTTTGTTGTAATCTTTGATTATTACTGCCTTAATGTTCTCTTTACTAGGTTCTTGTGACTCTTTGTTTGTTAGTGTTTCGATTATTAATTAGGGCATCACTAATAGTTTTTCCTTAGGGCTTCGCACGCTCAATCTTGTCTCGCTGTGATCTATTACATATTATCCCTAAGCTATGTTAGGGTCTGATTTTCAGCGACTGATTGTGTTAATCGTTATTGCTATAATCTCTAATTCAACACTAAATTGTTTTAGGTTTTAAATCCTACTACTGGTGTGTTTCATGATTCAGGGCTGTTTTAAGGGTGGATTCTTGGTTGTGGTAGTTCGTTGATTTACTGGTTTGTGAATGTTCGTTGATTTACTGATTGATTGAATGTAAGTATGCAAAAAGGGTTTCTTGGTTCGGGTGGGGAATGAGGTAATCACAAGAAAAAAGATGGTGATATGTTTGGCGATTCACAACCTGCTAGATCACATGAGGAGCAGGTTGATGGTGATAATGGGAAAGGTACTACACCTACGCAGGAATCAGATATTGGTAATACCCGAGGTTAATGAGGGTAATCGTAGGGCTGAGAATACGTTTGGAGAATCACAAGATAAGAGTACTTCGTTCGCCAATGTTCTCAACGTTGCTCATATTCTTTCGAAGGTGAATTTTAGGTTTTTAGTTAATGAGGATCGTGTCGAATCCCATGACACAATGCTTCCTAGGGCTGCTATGGAAAAAGTGCTATGTCGGTATGAAAATACGTTGGTTGGTTACTTCCTTGGTAAAACTATTGCCTTCCCTAATGTTCAAAGCTATGTTAATAATACATGGCGAAAGTTTGGCTTGTAAAAGCGAATGAAAAATGGTGATGGTGTGTATCTTTTTAAGTTTCCTACCAAGGAGGGTGTGGATCGTGTTTTGGAATGAGGTCCTTGATTAATTCGTAACTCGCCTATTATTCATAACAAATGGACTCCTATTTTATCCCTTAATAGGAATGAGGTAAACAAGGTACCAGTTTGGATTAAATGGCATAAAGTTCCTTTTGTTGCTTATTCAGAGAATGGTTTGCTACACAATAGGGAAACCTATTATGTTGGATACATTCACAAATTCTATGTGTGTTGAGTCATGAGGCCGTATTAGTTTTGCTCGTGCCGTAGTTGAATTAAGCACGAAATTGGAATTGAGGAGCCAAGTTACAATGGTTATTCCAAATGAAGAAGGTAATTGTTATACTAAGGAAATTATAAACGTTGAATATGATAGAAAGCGTCCTCATTGTATTGATTGTAAATCATTTGTGGATGCTCTTTTTGATTGTCCAAAATGTATCAGTGAGACTCTTTAAAATGACATTAATGTGGCAGCCAAGGTATTTAATCCGGTGGATATCATGAAGAGGGCTTCATTGAGGTAAGAAATCAAAAGAATAAAGGGAAGGGTGTGGCTGATTCGTCTCAATCTCGGTGCATTGGTGGTGTTAGGCTTAACAAGCCAAAACCTAAATTTTGGAGACCTATATCGATCGCATCTACTAAGCAAGGTTCAGATCCTAAGGTTCAAAAAGAGACTTCTTCTTCGAATGATAAATCGGGTACGAACGCTAAGTCTTCCAATCCTTTTGATGTTTTGAATCGTTGGGTGAGGAGGGTGTTGATGGTTCTCCTCCGAATGGTATGGAGAAGGAGCAGGCTACGACTACTAAGCCTAGTACTTCTTCCTCTCCTTGTAATTCTGCTTAGCGCGATTATGGTAGCACTAGTACTACTCCTATTGTTGAAAAAATTGGGAAGCATGAAAAGCTAATTATTGAGAGGAAAGTTACTCTTGTGGATGATGATGGTAAACCTCTAAAAAAAGGTTGATTCTTCAACTAAGCTGGGTAACCCATTCTCTAATGCGGGTAATGTGATTGTTTCTGATAGCGGCAATGATGAAGTTCTGAAATATCCTAACAAGACTAATTATTTTGGTAGTTGAGGGAACAAGAGGAGTCTTTTGAAGCAACGGAAAGATGGTACATTTGACTACAATGATTACTTTGATGATTACTTTAATGATTGTGGTATATCTGTGGCCCAATTAAAGGTTGCTGCCATCCATGACATTAGACTTGGATAAGTTGTTTTTCCTTTGTTTAGCATAAAGGTTGATGTATTTTAGTTTATGCTTGTTTTGGTTTCGGTTTCTAGTTCTGTGTAACTAGGTGATCATTTATTGCATGTCATGAATGATTTAGTGGTTGTTCAAGCAGCTGCTTGATATTAATGTGGCATTTCAGCAACATTCCATTTTACTTAACTGTTTTTTTAAAGTAATATATTCTATCGGGTGGAACGCCCTCTAAAAAAAAAAAAAAAAAAAAAAAAAAAAAAAAAAAAAAAAAAAAAAAAAAAAAAAAAAAAAAAAAAAAAAAAAAAAAAAAAAACTTGCCCACAACCTAAACTACTTATTTTCATTTTATATCTAAACTTGCCAACAACCTAAACTACTTATTTTCTCGTATGTTTAACATATCTAATATGATTGTGATATCACTCGTTAATCCTATATATGTGAAACGTGAAACAAGAGTT
Source organism: Artemisia annua (assembly GCA_014162995.1). Lineage (NCBI taxonomy): Eukaryota > Viridiplantae > Streptophyta > Magnoliopsida > Asterales > Asteraceae > Artemisia > Artemisia annua. Next base: position 40,169 of record LBNU01005794.1, on the reverse strand, counting down.
TTTATAAACAAACATGACTGATCATTTGATGTTATTTTATTTAATATCGGTTTTGCTATAATTTTCGTAAGTTGTTTTTTGATAGTTTCTCGTGACAAATTTTAGAAACCTATATAAATCGTAATGTGTTCCGTGATGTAGATATATCCGTGATACAAATCGTGAAATATTCTTATGTTAGTTCTATGTATTTAATTTTGATTTGAAGAAAGCAAGGAAGAACTAATCTTCAACGATATCACTTTATCCTCTTTTAATTGGATTACTAATAGGATCAAGAAAATCTCTCTAAATTTCATGGAGTGAGTTATTGTTATGAGTCTAATTCAAATGGGTTAACCTTTGGTGCCAACCACTGGTACTTCTCTCTTATCTACATCAGACCTGCAGGCTTATACATCTCCTATGCTTCTCTTCTGTCATCAGGCCAGTTGTCAAGCTCTCATTGGTCCGAACACATCACACTCTTCTCCTATTGGTTCTGCCACATCACCATTACCATCTCATTTCTATAAATAGTTGTGTTGTACTCATTTCTCATTTCAAGCTTGATTTGTAGTTCTCTTAGTTTCTCATTTTCTCTCTGTAATATTTCCACTCATAAATCAATAACAAATCCTTTTGATTCTACAATTTCGTGTTCCTATTCTTTTATTGGAATGCCTGATTGTGATCAAATCCTATCTTTTATACTTTGAGCTGTTTTGGTACATAACAATTGGTATCAGAGCTCGCTCCTGGCAATTTTCCGATCAAATTCCGGTAAAAATTGAAGTTTCCTGGTGAAATTCCGGCAACTGTTGCAATTTCTGATGAATTTTGTGGTTTTCCGGCGAGTTTTGCGTTTTCCGATTCAATTTGTTGATTTTTTGGTGGAAAACTGTTAGAGTTTGTTACATTTCTGGTGTAGGTTGTTAGAGTTTGTTACATTTCTGGTGGAGGTTGTTAGAGTTTGTTATAACTGATTTGACATGGTGGTTACTACTAGAAACTCTAGTAATCAAGAGCATAACAACATTGAATCTTCACACACTGGAACAAGCAATAGCTTCATTAACTGCTAAAGTGGATCAGTTTTGCACTTTTCAAGAGCAAACTAATACTTCACTGAATCAGTTACACAATTTTCAGACCTTTGTGACTGCTAGAATCACTAGACTGGATAATGATGAAGGTACCAGTACTCAAGGTGGTCATACTGGTCCTAATACACATGATAGAGCCATGGGAGGTCCAGTTAATCATGGATTGGGCTTAGGAGTTAATCATGGATTGGGCTTAGGACCACAGGCTCAACAAGGAGTGATAAATGGTCAAGGTCCAAATCCACATCATAACCCCTATGGTAGACTTACAAAGCTGGAATTTCCAAGGTTTAATGGTGATGATGTGAAAGGGTGGTTATTCAGGGTAAAGCAGTTCTTTGCCATTGATAATGTGAGGGAAGATCAAAAATTGAGGTTAGTTTCCATGCATTTATTTGATAAGGCTTTGAATTGGCACCTGCAATTTATTAAGAGACACACTGAATATGCCCCTTGGGCCTTGTATGAGAGTGAGATAGTTAATAGATTTGATAGTGAGTATAATGATCCTTTGGTGGAATTAAAAAACTTGAAGCAAATTGGTAGTGTACAAAGTTACCAGGATCAGTTTGAATTGCTACTCAATAAGGTGGAATTGACTGAGTTCCAAGCAGTAAGTATGTTTATGGGAGGATTAAAGGCTGAAATTGGGATTCCATTGAGGATGTTCAAGCCTGTTACTATGCTTGAGGTAACTAGTTTGGCTAAAATGCAAGAAGCAACTATTTTGGCCATGAAGGGAAGATCAATTCCTTTACTACCCACTCCTAACACAACTACTTCTGCCAATAGAGATGTGGTTTATCCACCTAAAAACACTACTACAACCCTGGCCTTACCTGTACTACAAAATACTGGACCTACCTATGTACAAAACAGAAGGAGGTTGACTCAGAAGGAGATAGAAGACAAAAGAGCAAAGAACCAATGCTTCTACTGTGATGAGAAGTATGTACCAGGACATAAGTGTAGTGGCCAACTGTTTTCTTTGGAGATTTGTGTAGGAGAAGGTGAAGTAGAGAGTTGTGATACTTATGAGGCTATTGGAAGACAATTGATACATAACTATGAGGACACTAGGATTGAGGAACCTCAAATTTCACTTCATGCTCTAACTGGTAAAGGTTCTTATAAGACAATGAGAGTGAAGTCTTATGTGGAAAAACATCCCTTGCATTCTCTCATTGACTGTGGAAGTACACACACCTTTTTGGACCTCACAACTGCTAAGAAACTAGGCTGCAAGCTTAAAGCAATCTGTCCTATGGAGGTTTCCATAGCCAATGGTCAAGTGATCCACATCCTGTTTGAGTGTAAGGGGTTCAAATGGACTATCCAAGGTGTGGAGTTTGTGTCTGATGTGCTCCTTCTACCTCTTGGAGGGTATGAAATGATATTGGGAGTCCAATGGCTTTCCACTTTGGGTAGTATCAAATTTGATTTCAAAGAATTGGTAATGGATTTTGTGTACAATGGTAACGAATGGTACTTAGAGGTGCTCAAAAGCCTGTTTTTCAGTGGATATGTGGGAAGAAAACATGTAAAAAAGTTAGTAGTGGCGGAGCACAAGCTAATGGTCAAGTGTATGCTGATCCAAACACTCTTTCTAGCCTAACACCAACACAAAGTGAAACAGTTTCACCACAATTCACTATTGTGGAAGAAAATCAAGATGTGGTTGATATGCTTCCCTCATTACCACCACCAAGAATACATGAATGCACCATTTCACTTTTTCCAAACACTTCTGTGAAGAATGCTGTTGAAACAAGGGCCAAGGAACTGAAGGAATCAGGGGTCATTAGCAACACTCAAAATCCTTCTTCCACTTTCATTGACATGTTCAGAAAGGAAAAAGGAGTTGCAGATTATGGTAGGAACTATTGGATTGATTGTAAGAAGTCAGTTTTTGAGGGCTATGTTAAAAAGCAGTGTGTGACATTGGACATATGGAAATGGCCTACAAGGAAAAAGCCATTTGTAGTTTGTTTAGCCATGGGACTAGTTTTGAGATAAAGGATTAATATGCTTGATGGAACCTTGAGGTCAAGGTTCTTAAGGGGGATGGATTGTTATGAGTCTAATTCAAATGGGTTAACCTTTGGTGCCAACCACTGGTACTTCTCTCTTATCTACATCAGACCTGCAGGCTTATACATCTCCTATTCTTCTCTTCTGTCATCAGGCCAATTGTCAAGCTCTCATTGGTCCGAACACATCACACTCTTCTCCTATTGGTTCTGCCACATCACCATTACCATCTCACTTCTATAAATAGTTGTGTTGTACTCATTTCTCATTTCAAGCTTGATTTGTAGTTCTCTTAGTTTCTCATTTTCTCTCTGTAATATTTCCACTCATAAATCAATAACAAATCCTTTTGATTCTACAATTTCGTGTTCCTATTCTTCTATTGGAATGCCTGATTGTGATCAAATCCTATCTTTTATACTTTGAGCTGTTTTGGTACATAACAGTTTATAAATTATAACCCAAGTAACACTCTATCCTCGTAGTTGTAATCGTCCCTAGCATCCATCTTCTTTTTATTTTTTATTTTTTTATTTATTATTATTTTTTTTAATCCAACTGCTATTTCTAGAAGAAAAAAATAAGTATTCAATTTGATAAATCGATGCTTTCTCTTCGTTATCTTTTTCAACCCCGCTCTTTACGTATGTATCCCCCTTACTAACATACTTCCTCTCGCCTCCATTTTTCACTTATTTTTCTTTTTATTTATTTTATTTTTTTTAACAACGATTTTATTAACGAGCGTAGCAAAGAGCTAAAACTCAACAAAAAAGAAACAATTACATAAGAGCTGTCAAAGGACTTTTAAGCCAATCTAGATTTCTCTTTGCTCTAACATTACATCAAACATAAGAATGATAAACAATAAGATCAAATAAACACGCCTTTATAGGAGCTACGGAAGAGAAAATCAACTTATTACGATATCTCCAAATAATCTACCATGTAACGAGTATCGAACCTTCCAAGTAGTCTTTCACTTCCTTCCTTAACTTCAATTCTTTAAGCCAAGTTAACCAATCTTGGTACGTAGAAAATTCGATAGTTGGAAGCCCCCACCACAATAGAAACCTAGAGACAATAGCAGAAGCACCCGAACACAAAAAGAAATGATGGTTTGTGGTTTCGACCCCTACCTAACAAATCGGGCAAACAATAGATGCCATATCTAACCCTATCAAAGACATATTAAACTTTGTCGGAAGCTTATTGAAAGCTATACGCCAAGCCAAAATATTAACTTTTGTAGGAACTAGATTTACCCATCTAGTAGGCGACCCGTCAAGCAAACATAACCCCTCATCTATGAATCTTCTATTTGAAGCAACCGAGAAAGAACCTTCGCCATCTAGACTCCACGTCTAGCTGTCTTGATGATGAGAAATTTGAAATTCCTTATCGTGTTGGTTAACTCTTCCGTTGGCATACCTTTTACACCCCCTAGGAGTTCTTCTAAAACCATAAAGCAAACCATTTTGAACTTTAAAACGAACTATAGTATATGTATTCTCCTCTAGAGCAAACAGAGGATAGTTCACTTTCAAAACACCATATCCTTACCAAAATAAGGAATCGTTTCCATTCCCCACCTTCTTATTCAAACACGAATACAAATCCACACCTCTTTCTTTTAGATGAAACATGTTTCGAATACAATCAAGCCAAGTAGACGACTTACCCACACAAATGTCCCAATCCAAGTTACCACTAGACCCATGAATAACATTAACTACCAACACCCACATAGCTTCAGGTTGAGTCTTGAACCTCCAAATCCATTTAAAAGGTAAAGCACGATTCATAGCAAAAAAACTGGACATACCTAAACCTCTAACATCTTTACTTGCTATAACTTTGTCCCAACTAAACCATGCTGTCTTGCGATCACCAGGAACCATAACTCGAAGAAACCTACTTCTATATGATTCAAGACGTTTAAGGACTCCTATCGGAACTAACGGTGCTCAAAACCGCTTTGGTAAGAATAAATCTACAACCAAGCGAAAGTGTATTCGCCTTCCATTTGGACATTCTCGCCACCACTTTATCAACAATCAAATCCAAAGAATGAATACGAGGCATTTTACTACCCACCATTACCCTGAGATATTTGAAAGGAGGTTTAGAAGCATCACATCCAATCAATATCGCGCCTCTAGAAACCTCGTCAAACTTAACACCAACCGAATCCGATAATGCCAAAAGTTCTTTATAGATCCAACTTTTACCATATAACCCATCAAGCAATCTTAGCCACTCATTTTTTTTATCAAAATAAAAAAATAAATTTTCACCATTTTTTTAAAACTTAAATATTTCGCAAACCGTAAATCGTCAAGCTATAAAAAAAATACCATCGCGACGAGAATTAAATTATCTTTCTATACACATGCATTGTTATATACTTTCGACGAACTTTTTTTTCGATGAACTTTATTTTTTTCGCCCAGAAAAATCATATATGATTCATAAGAATCATATATGATTCGATTTTAACAAATCATATATGATTCTTACGAATCATATATGATTTGTAATCATATATGATTCGTAAGAATCGAATCATATATGATTTTTTACGAATCATATATGATTTTTACGAATCATATATGATTCTTTCTGGGTGGAAATTTAAAAAAAAAAATTCGTCGAAAGTATATAACAATGCATATCTATAGAAAGATCATTTAATTCTCGTCGCGATGGTATTTTTTTTGTAGCTTGAAGATTTACCGTTTGCAAGATATGTTGTTTTGAAAAAAAATGTGAAAAATATAAATGGGTGGCTATGATTGGTTGATAGGTTCTATGGCATGTATGGGTTCTTCATGGATCTCAACTCCTCCCATAATGTTTAATCAATATTTACAACATTATTTTTTGAAATGTTTTTAAATTACTCTTTTACTCAATTTAAAATGCTAAAATTCTTTAATGTCCATAATTTTATGTTCTTTGTAATTTATAACTTTTAGCAAACACGTATTTATGATTTTAAGAATGAGCGCATTCCCAAGTGTTTTTATTTATTTTGTATACTCTATTGTTGTGAGAAAATTTCAAATATTTTCGACAAATTTTTTCTAAAATGTAAATAATACCTGTCACTTTTTCATTTAATTTCTAGTAGTTTCTTGCTTTTTAAGATTTTAAGCAAATAGATTACTTTTCATTTAATCTTCTATTTTTCATAACTAGGTAAGGATATAACTAGTTAGTGGTTGTCCAATTTTGACTCATAGATAAGAGATTTACAACCACTAGATAACGGTGATACGTAAACAACTTTTTGGGAAATACACGTATGTGCACACCATCAATATGAATACTATGTTGTATCACGAATATTAGTAAGTCACTTGACGTGATTTTGGGGTGTGCACATAACTTATTAGGTGTATGTGCACACCATCAATATGAATATTATGTTGTATCAAGTAAATTAGTAAGTCACTTGACGTGATTTTGGGGTGTGCACATAACTTATTAGGTGTGCATATCAACTTCCTTTTTCGAAAATGTAAGAAGTAATATGTTTTTATGAACAAAATAACCCGTGTCCAGTATTATTTTTTTTTTTCTAAATAAAAAACTTCGTCCAACTTTTGCTTGGCAAAACCTCTGCAATGTGTCGCTGTGAGTACTTCTAAATTTTGTATGACGCTTCATTTTGTACTAATGAAGAATGGCTGTGTTTAGTGTGTTTTACATTTTTTACAACTTTTATACTCAATCCGTCAGAAAAAATTGTTAAACCAAAGAGAATCATGTCATTCAACTAATAATTACCATAACAAATAATAATCAAAAAACGAAACAAGAGGAGAATATATATGAGTACTAATTATTTTATGACAAATAATAAAATGACCTTAAGAACTGTTGGAAAAGTGGTTTTGCAAAATGAGTTTTTGCAAAGTTTGGACATAATTTAATATATGTATATGTTATATATATTAGTATTTGTTGGGGGCGTTATGTTCTCCTCCAAGAGAGCTTCGTAACGAGCTAAAGTATGTCCAAAATGGAGTAGAAATGAATGAGATATCGCGTCTCAAAGTGAGGCACAAAATATGGAAACTAAAACTATCCCATATCGCCTAGTGAAGGAAGTGGTGACTAGTTTATAAGGAATTCTTTGTGTTGGCTATCAAATTCCTTTAGATGAGCTATGCTCCAACTCCTACGTGCACGCGCACAGGGGGGTGCAGATTTCAGGATTTCTGGGCCAAATGGGTTCGAAGCTTCTGAACTCATGCGGGGCCGCGCGACCCGTGGACACGAATGCAGCTCCGAAATCTCGCCTACGTGCGAAATTTTTTGCTGCAGATCTCGTTGCCAATTTTAATAGTTTCCAGAATTTTGTATCCATTTATTTATAGAAACGATTTAAACTTTGTGAACAAGTTTTATAAAATCTGTTTAAATAAATGGAAGATATTGAAATCGGTTTTAAAAGGAAACAGATTTGCATATCTCGGTGTATATTTAATAGTGATTCAATCTTGGCGAACAAGCTAGGTTTTCACTATAAATATAACTTATTCTCATTCGGTTTTAGACACAGAAAAACGCAGCTCCATTACCAGCCGTATTCCAGCCATTACCTTCGATCAGAAACACTAAGAGCTTCCGTCATCTTTCAGGCAAGTGTCAGGTCCGGCTGTACAACAGCTTTGAACGTTGTACCCTGGGAAACAGACGGCGAATCTGTTTTAAGGGAATCGTGTTTAACACGAGCCTCGTTCTCTTTTACTGCTTTCTTTTATTTATTGTTATTAGAGTCTGTCTTCTGCTTCTACACCTTTTTGTCTGCTATTTTATTTTCTTTTATTACTGTTAATTATATGCATGCTAATCTGATTTATTTTATAAAAGTGTACACTGTTTCCCACAGTCTTAAAACAGATTCTGTTTAACAGAATTAAACACTTTTCGTATAATCGGATTAATTATTAATTAACAGATTTCGTATACAAACTGTTTTCTTTCGAAACCTAGTTGAGTTTCTTTGGAAATCAGTTTTAATTAAACAGGATTTTAATAAACAGATTTGGTGTACAGATCTATAACGTTTTTTAAGCAGTTCTTCTTATCAGTTTATAACGAAACCAAGATTGAGTTTCTATAAACTGATTTATCGAAACCAAGATAGAGTTTCGTTGAGTCAGATCTGGTACAAGTAGATACCGATTTGCAACAGTTTGTTTAACTGTTTGTGTTTCAATTTTCAGGATGACAAACACCACCCCTCCAGTGAATACTCCTGTGAATGTGTCTGGTGCGCCAGTTACCAACACAGTTGTTAATCATGCTGAGAAACCAGAGAAATTCAATGGGCAGAATTTTAAGAGGTGGCAACAGAAGATGTTCTTCTATCTCACTACTTTGAACCTTGCGCGGTTCTTAAAAGAGAATCCACCTCAAGTGGAACCTCCTGCTGAAGGTCAATCCTCTAATCAACAGGCTGTTCAAGCCTTGGAAGCATGGAAACATCCAGACTTTTTGTTTCACAACTATGTTCTGAATGGTTTGGTTGACTCTTTGTACAACATGTACTGCAAGACCAAGACTGCCAAAGAATTATGGGAGTCATTGGAGCGCAAGTACAAAATTCAGGATGCTGGTACAAAGAAGTTCGTGGTAGCTCGTTTTTTGGATTACAAGATGGATGATTCAAAGAACGTGATGACTCAAGTTCAAGATCTACAGATTTTGCTACATGACATTCATGCTGAAGGAATGACTTTGAGTGAAACTTTTCAAGTTGCTGCTATCATTGAAAAGTTACCTCCAAGCTGGGTAGAATTCAAGAACTACCTGAAGCATAAGCGAAAGGAGATGAGTGTTGAAGACTTGGTTGTTCGTCTTCGTATTAAAGTGGACAACAAGCTGGCTCAGAAAAACACTTATACGCCTGATTCTGCCAAGGCAAATTTGGTTGAGCATGCTTCGTCATCTTCAAAGTCTCATGTCAAGGGAAAAACAAAGGCAAAGGAAAGAATGACAAGAAGAGCAAAGGGAAGTCTGAGTACCTTGCTTCTAAAGCTGCAATTGTGAAACAGAAGTTCCAAGGGGTGTGTTTCAATTGTGACCAGTCAGGTCACCGTGCTGCTAATTGCAAGATGCCAAAGCGGGTGACTCCACGCGAGGCAAATTTGGTGAATGATGTGGACATGATTTCTATGGTTTCTGACGTCATTGCCATGATCTCTGAAGTTAACCTGGTAGGTTCCAACAACAGGGAATGGTGGGTTGATACTGGGGCTACCCGTCATGTGTGTGCTGATAAGAGTATGTTTCACTCTTTCAGAGCGGTTGACAATGGAGACAAGTTGTACATGGGCAACTCTGCAACTGCTGATATCAAGGGCGAAGTAGATGTAATCTTGAAGATGACATC
>LBNU01005794.1:10050-30186 GCA_014162995.1 Artemisia annua | reverse complement strand
TTGGACCTAAATCTGTGGATTGTATATTCATTGGATATGCTAGGAATAGCAGTGCTGATCGTTTCATTGTACATGATTCGAAAAATCCGGATATACTAAAGGGTTCTGTAATGGAATCAAGGAATGCTTCCTTCTTTGAAGATATATTTCCTTGTTTAACGAAGGAAACTGGAAGTTCATCTAGAATAGATGACGATGTTGTCCAAGATAAGAGACAACGAGATGATGATGATCTCCAAGATGAGAGACAGGATCAAATCGAGGAAGAAGAGGTTGAACCTAGAAGAAGAAAAAGGGCAAGAACCGAGAAATCGTTTGGACCCGATTTTGTTTCTTTTATGGTAGAACATGAACCTACTTCTTATCGAGAAGCGGTAACTTTCTCGGAAGGGCCTCAATGGAAAGAAGCCATTAAAAGTGAAATAGATTTTATTTTACAAAATCATACTTGGGAGCTCGTGGATTTACCTCCTGGTTGTAAACCACTAGGCTATAAATGGATCTTCAAGAAGAAGATGAAAGCCGATGGCACCATTCACAAGTACAAAGCAAGATTGGTAATCAAAGGATTCAGACAACGTGAAGGTCTAGATTATTTTGATACATATTCGCCTGTTACGCGAATAACCTCTATCAGGATGATACTTGCTATTGCCGCTTTAAGAAATTTGGAAGTTCACCAAATGGATATGAAAAAGGCTTTTCTAAATGGGGATTTAGAATAAGAAATTTACATGAACCAACCTGAGGGTTTCATAGCTCCTGGACAAGAGAACAAAGTTTGTATGCTTGTTAAGTCATTATATGGCTTAAAGCAAGCTCCCAAACAATGGCATCAAAAATTTGACCACGCCATGCTAGAGAGTGGATTCAAAATTAATGAATGCGACAAGTGTGTTTATGTAAAAGACACAAGTAGTGGATATGTAATCTTGTGTTTATATGTTGATGATATGCTTATCGTTGGCAGTAACGACAAGATGATCAAATCTACTAAAGACATGTTGAAATCAAAGTTTGACATGAAGGATATGGGTTTGGCTGATGTGATCCTTGGTATAAAGATCATACGAACTCAAAATGGACTTGTGTTGAGTCAAGCACATTACGTGGACAAAATTCTTAATACTCATAATGCGGGGGATTCCGGCCTAGCTAGAACTCCAATTGACACCAGCAAGCATCTATCTAAAAATAGAGGCGCAGGTGTTGCCCAATTAGAGTATTCAAGAATTATTGGCATGTTAATGTACTTAATGACGAGTACCCGACCTGATTTAGCATATGCTGTTAGCAGGCTAAGTAGGTATACTAGTAATCCAAGTTATGCACATTGGGGAGCTATGACTAGGGTACTTCATTATTTGAGATACAGTCGCGATTATGGACTGCATTATGAAAGATATCCAGCTGTTATTGAAGGATACAGTGATGCAAATTGGATATCTGACATAAAGGATTCTAGATCGACTAGTGGATACGTGTTTACACTAGGCGGGGCAGCTATATCTTGGAAGTCTTCCAAGCAAACTGTTATAGCTAAGTCCACGATGGAATCAGAATTTATCGCGTTAGATAAATGCGGACAAGAGGCGGAATGGCTACGACAATTCGTAGAGGACATACCAAGGTGGCCTAAACCGGTAACGGCCATTAGTATACATTGTGATAGTCAATCGGCAATTGGCAGAGCTCATAGCATAATGTATAATGGAAAGTCCAGACATATCCGTCGTCGACATAATTCGATACGACAACTACTCTCAACAGGAGTTATCTCAATTGACTATGTGAAGTCAAAGGATAACATCGCGGATCCGCTTACGAAAGGCTTAAGCAGAGAGTTAGTTAGTAAGTCGTCTAAAGGAATGGGACTAAAGCCCTTGAAGGAATGAGTTTCTATGAAGGAAAACCTAACCCAGTTGACTGGAGATCCCAAGATCTGGGTTCAATAGGACAACCTAATCATAGAAATGTGGGGGAAGTCACGTCAATGTGGGGGAGTTACTAAATATTGTAACTTCCTAGTCCATTCCTATAACAAATGTGACTTGTTGAGAGGTTAAACATATGGCTTTAATGATTCAGGATGAAATCACAAAGCATAATGATTCAAGATGAAATCACAAAACATATGTTTTTAATGATTCAAGATGAAATCACCTATGTGAGAGAGAAGTGGGGTCGCTTCGAAGGGAATTGTGGGGGGCGCAATTCCTAAGAGCTCTTGCAGAACCAGGCTAGTATTCATGACCATAACGAATACGACTATGAGGACTTGACAAGGTCAGGGAGAGTCTTGTGTGAGTATGTATTGTCGTCTACGTAAACAGATGTTGAGTTTAAGGACATCGCGTCTACTCAGATCTAGGAGACTAAGTGCATCTCACAAGGGAAGGTTCAAAGGGTCACACCTACCTATCCTATGCAAGACTTAACCGCAGAAATTTCGCGGAAACTTTCGTGTGTTTTCGAACGATCTCCATTCATGTGGGGGATTGTTGGAAAAGTGGTTTTGCAAAATGAGTTTTTGCAAAGTTTGGACATAATTTAATATATGTATATGTTATATATATTAGTGTTTGTTGGGGGCGTTATGTTCTCCTCCAAGAGAGCTTCGTAACGAGCTAAAGTATGTCCAAAATGGAGTAGAAATGAATGAGATATCGCGTCTCAAAGTGAGGCACAAAATATGGAAATTAAAACTATCCCACATCGCCTAGTGAAGGAAGTGGTGACTAGTTTAGAAGGAATTCTTTGTGTTGGCTATCAAATTCCTTTAGATGAGCTATGCTCCAACTCCTACGTGCACGCGCACAGGGGGGGTGCAGATTTCAGGATTTCTGGGCCAAATGGGTTTGAAGCTTCTGAACTCATGCAGGGCCGCGCGACCCGCGGACACGAATGCAGCTCCGAAATCTCGCCTACGTGCGAAATTTTTTGCTGCATATCTCGTTGCCAATTTTAATAGTTTCCATAATTTTGTATCCATTTATTTATAGAAACGATTTAAACTTTGTGAACAAGTTTTATAAAATATGTTTAAAAAAATGGAAGATATTGAAATCGGTTTTAAAAGAAAACAGATTTGCATATCTCGGTGTATATTTAATAGTGATTCAATCTTGGCGAACAAGATAGGTTTTCACTATGAATATAACCTATTCTCATTCGGTTTTAGACACAGAAAAACGCAGCTCCATTACCAGCCGTATTCCAGCAATTACCTTCGATCAGAAACACTAAGAGCTTCCGTCATCTTTCAGGCAAGTGTCAGGTCCGGCTGTACAACAGCTTTGAACGTTGTACCCTGGGAAACAGACGACAATTCTGTTTTAAGGGAATCGTGTTTAACACGAGCCTCGTTCTCTTTCACTGCTTTCTTTTATTTATCGTTATTAGAGTCTGTCTTCTGTTTCTACACCTTTTTGTCTGCTATTTTATTTTCTGTTATTACTGTTAATTATATGCATGCTAATCTGATTTATTTTATAAAAGTGTACACCGTTTCCCACAGTCTTAAAACAGATTCTGTTTAACAGAATTAAACACTTTTCGTATAATCGGATTAATTATTAATTAACAGATTTCGTATACAAACTGTTTTCTTTCGAAACCTAGTTGAGTTTCTTCGGAAATCAGTTTTAATTAAACAGGATTTTAATAAACACATTTGGTGTACAGATCTATAACGTTTTTTTTTTAAGCAGTTCTTCTTATCAGTTTATAACGAAACCAAGATTGAGTTTCTATAAACTGATTTATCGAAACCAAGATAGAGTTTCGTTGAGTCAGATCTGGTACAAGTAGATACCGATTTGCAACAGTTTGTTTAACTGTTTGTGTTTCAATTTTCAGGATGACAAACACCACCCCTCCAGTGAATACTCCTGTGAATGTGTCTGGTGCGCCAGTTACTAACACAGTTGTTAATCATGCTGAGAAACCAGAGAAATTCAATGGGCAGAATTTTAAGAGGTGGCAACAGAAGATGTTCTTCTATCTCACTACTATAATTCTGTTATTACTGTTAATTATATGCATGCTAATCTGATTTATTTTATAAAAGTGTACGCCGTTTCCCACAAGAACTTAGTCTAAGAGCCTAAAGCAGAGGCTAAATATTCTAGGAAGCTAAAAGCAGACTGATGAATGATGATAAGTGAGTTTAACCCAAGTATCAGCATAATAATGGAACGCAAATTTGTAAATGCATGTACATCATTAATGACCTTACCAAAATTGCGTGTATATATATATATGCATGATTGGTACATACTACGAATGCAATAATGGAAGTTCAAGCTCGTGTTTTCTTAGCACCGGTGTCTTCAAGTAACCCACTCAGCAACAAATTGTTACATGTAAGGGTCAAATCACCGTCACGCACCCTCAAGAGGCATCACTACATATTTGCTTCCCACCCCTCATACAATGCCCCAAAACGGGAGAAAGATGCAAAAAAGCGTGTCGTAATTACTGGTATGGGTCTTGTTTCCGCGTTTGGAACTGACGTTGATACATTTTACGCCAGACTGTTGGATGGAGAGAGTGGAATCAGTTTAATAGATCGCTTTGATACATCAGAACTAACTACTAAATTTGGTGGTCAAATTCGTGGGTTTGAATCAGTTGGGTATATTGATGGCAAATATGACAAGAGACTAGATGATTGTCAACGGTACTGCATTGTTGCGGGGAAGAAAGCACTTGAAGATGCTGCACTTGGTCGACAAGAACAACGCTCCAAGGTTTGTAAGTTAATCCTCTATATATCAGATTTAATTAGATGCATCACTTTCATCATTTTGGTCAACATGTGTAGATCAATATGGAGCGAGCTGGCGTGCTTGTTGGCTCAGCAATGGGAGGTGGTACGATAATTACTAATGGTATGAAGGCTTTCATCACTCATGGGTATGGTAGTATCTCACCATTTGCTGCGCCATTTATGACAACAAATATGGGGCCTGCCTTTCTTGCAATGGATCTCGGATTTTCGGGACCAAACTACTCCATTTCTGCTTCCTGTGCAACATCCAATTATTGCTTATATGCTGCTGCGAATCATATACGTGAAGGGAAGGCTGATTTGATGATTGCTGGTGGAGTTGAATCTTCTGTTGCTCCCCTTGGATTGGGTGTTTTTGCTGCTTCTAAAGCATTGTCTCGTAGAAACGATGATCCCCAGACTGCTTCCAGGCCATGGGATAAAGATAGAGATGGATTCGTTATGGGTGAAGGTGCTGGTGTTTTGGTAACTTCTTAAACCACATTATACTCCAATTTTTACCCAACATAAATTTTTGTATAATGCTTTAGCTTTTCAAAAAAAATATAAACAAAAGTATATTATATTTCTGTCAAAGGCAAACAATGCGGGTAGTAGTATTATTGTAAAGATTTTTTTTTTTTTATTTTTTTTTTTTTGGCAGGTGATGGAGAGTTTAGAGCATGCAATGAAAAGGGATGCACAGATACTTGCCGAATACTTGGGAGGTGCCATAAATTCTGATGCTTATCATATAATGACTCCACGACCAGACGGGCTGAACCTATCAGCTTGCATTCAGAGCTGCCTGGTGGATGCTAATGTATCGGTAGAAGAAGTACTTCTCTTTTTTATCATTTAGTTTTAATTTAACCATGCTGAATTTAGGAGAAAATTCATAGATTATCTTTTACAACTAAACTTGTTGCAAGGTAAATTACATCAATGCACATGCCACTTCTACACCAATTGGAGATATGGCAGAGGTAAAGGCTCTGAAGAAGGTATTCACGAACATTGAGGGGATCAAAATGAACGCCACCAAGGTGAACTTCACAATGATTAGCCATAATCCACAAATTCTCTCTATGATCACAGTATTGAATCTATGTTCATTACTATGTTTAGTCTATGATAGGGCATTGTATGGGTGGAGCTGGAGGTCTAGAAGCCATTGCTACTATCAAAGGAATTCAAACTGGATGGTTGCATCCAACCATTAATCAATTTGTACGTCGTAATACCTACATTTGTGCTATTTCGCTCTTCCTCATAATAAATATTCTAAAAATCTCACGTTTTCTCATTGCAACAAAGCGTAGAATCCTGAACCAGCTGTAGATTTCGACACTGTTGCAAATCAAAAGCAACAACATGAAGTCAACGTTGGTGAGTTTGTTACCCTTTCATTATTCCCACGTTTGGTGCCCATACTTTGTTAGATTAATTATATCATCTTGTATGCAGCCATTTCAACTTCATTTGGTATCGGTGGCCACAATTCTGTTGTTGCATTCTCGGCATTCAAACCTTGATATGAACATTCAGAATTTATCATCTATCCATAAAACAATCTCATGTCGGTTTCAGATTTATACACATGTTCAATGTACACTTGTTTGTTGGAGAGAGAACGGGAAATAGACTCGCCTCAAGTTTTGAGCCAAGTCAAAAATTCCCAAAAATAAACGTGTCTTACGTTACGTTATTTAGGTAAGTTGTGTTATAGAAATTTAGCAACTCGATCAAAGAAGTACAACTTACCATTATTCTCTCTAAATACTATAAGAGGGGAAATAGGTTTCCGTGAATAGATAAAAAATTTATTTCGCCATTAAATATAGTTTATCAATTAAAAAAAGAAGGGACCTGCTGTACCCATAATAAAAGAAAAACTTATGAATTAAAAAACGAAAAAAGGGCGGTTGCATAAATACTTAGCCCTACCTAGCGAAGAGTCAATATTAGTAAAAAAATAATAATAATAATAAATAAAATAAAAAATTACAAAACAAACCCTGAACCTTTTAATATTTACGATTTTTTTATATAACAAACTTTATTTGTCAAATATATAACAGACACTTAGCGGTTTATTGAATAAAAAAATTACTGGCAAAAAGGTCTTTCGATAACGAACAAAACAAGCCCAATCTTGATATGGTTTTGACGTACGTATGATTTCATAAAAAATGTTGAAATTAACCCCGCCGCTATACAATGGTGCCCGACAAAATACGACAACTACAAATATAGCTTGACACAACATTTATTCCAAACAAATACAACACGTGTCGTCAAAAAACATACCACGATCTCACAACGAGGAGCCCCTTCCAAACATTGTTCGTAAATGATTATCGCAAAAATTTTTCGAAAATTCCCGCTGCAACGCAGCGGGCGCCTTCCTACTTGTTTGTAATTATACTATACTACAGGTTTTAAAATATGTTTTATTAACAGCAATCTAAAAAAATATTGCCATGCACGTGGGTGTATATAGTTCTAATCATTCAATGGATAAGGTCACCGTGACTAAATTTTAGATAACAGTGTGCATAGAAAAGAAGTCGGGTAAATTTCCGCAATTAATGTGCTCTAACTAGGGTTGGAAACGAGCCGAGCCGTTCGTGAAAAGCTCAGGATTTGATCGGTTAAAAGCTCGAACAATCCAAGCCTAAACGAGTTTGAGCTCATTTAATAATCGAGCTCGAGCCCGAGCTCTATACAAAAAGCTCGAGTAGGCTCGCGAGCCTAAACGAGCCCTAGAAATATATACGTATATATATTGTCTATATGTATAAACGCGCTTAAAAGTAGTAAACGAGCTCGAGCCTTATGTAATTAACGAGCCGAGCTCTATTTGAACTTTGTTTTCTTTAAAACTTCATATTAATTAGTCGAGCCCGAGCCTGAGCTCGAGCTTGTGAAACTTTTTACGAACCGAGCTCGAGCTTTATATATATAAACGAGCCGAGCTCGAGCTCTGGCAGGCTCGAGCTCAACTCGGCTCTTTTCCACTCCTAGCTCTAACTAATACTTTATACTAAAAATGACCTTTGCGCCCAATTGATTTGCTTTTTTAACCTTAGATTAGAAAGTTTCGAAACTAGCCTTTGGACGACCGGGCAACTCTAGCGTAGCCAACAATGGGACGCCAAGGGTCCCAAGTTGCCCAAAAAATACACAAGTTGCCCATAAAATATAAAAGTTGCCCAAAATTTCGGACACTTGACGACCTCTGGTTGGCTNTAGATTAGAAAGTTTCGAAACTAGCCTTTGGACGACCGGGCAACTCTAGCGTAGCCAACAATGGGACGCCAAGGGTCCCAAGTTGCCCAAAAAATACACAAGTTGCCCATAAAATATAAAAGTTGCCCAAAATTTCGGACACTTGACGACCTCTGGTTGGCTATATTAGAGTTGCCTGGTTGCCTAAAGGCTAGTTTCGAAACTTTCTAATCTCCTTAAAAAATCAAATCAATTGGGCGCATAGGTTAGTTTTAGAATTATCCCATGAAAAAAGGTAACTCAAAAGAAGATGCCACATGCCAGATTGGCGAGATATGTTACAATGCGCTGAGTAAGAGAGTTTGAGATATGTTCCAATGTGCTTGAGTAAGAGAATTAGGTTTTGAAATATATTAATATTTGCAGACGCTTCCGTAGCCACTAGTATAGTTGTGGAAAACAATGGTGTCCACTAACCTCTAAACCCACACACTATTTCTATTAAGATCATGGGCAATTGTAAACTTTATAACACACTGACATTTGTATGTAAGCTACAACTACATTTTGCATGCTATACTCCGGGTTAAGATATTTTAAATCATTAATAACAATTATACTAATTATACTATGCTAACTGGACATACTTCAGTAGGGAAGCATTAAGCATGGAGAGTCAAATATCAACAAAAAACGAATAGTCAAATAAACAAAAAAGAAAAACAGAGACGGAGCCAGGATTAAGCATGGAGAGTCAAATATCAACAAAAAACGAAGAGTCAAATAAACAAAAAAGAAAAGCAGAGACGGAGCCAGGATTTGAGATTAAGGAGGCCGAGCCCGAACTTCATTCTAAATTAGTAACTATATTTTATAGATTGATATTTATATATTATAAGTTTTATAACTAAAACACATAAATAAATAAAAAAGATTATACGGAGTAATAGTGCTGCTTAAGTTTTGAAACAAACAAAAGAATTACACATGGAATATAAAAGTCAAGCAAGTTATTATAATGGCCACACACTTTTTATCTCTATCTTGACTTATTTATCTTTCTTCTTCATAACACACAGTCTCTCTCTTCAGTCATTTCTTTTCTTCTTCATAACCCACCGTCTCTCTCTTCAGTCATTTCTTTTCTCCTTCATAACCCACTGTCTCTCTCTTCACTCATTTATCTCTTCTTCATAACGCACTGTGTCTACCATTCAATGATGGCTTAATTGTGTGACTGCAATAAGCAGTTAAATCAAATGAGCATCAAGAGAGTATGCATGTTTAGATATGGGTGATTGGAAGGGCTAGATTGACACAAACCGTAGGCCAGAAAAAAAAGCTACAAGCGACTCTAGCTGGCCGGTTGAGGGGGGCCGAGCACCCGCCAGCCCCCCCACTGGCTACGTCCCTGAAGAAAAGTATGATTACTAATCGTGTTTTGTTGTGTGGGTCTAAGCATGAACAGTTAAATCATCAAAGAGGGCACCATCCTTTTTAGGGTTGCTGAGAATTTCAGAGCTCTAATTAAGCATTATAGTCTAGATAATGTCTGTTTATGCAATATTAATTAGGTATGTATAGTATAGTATAATGGGTCGAATTGTAGGCTGCAATGGGTCAAATGTTTGGGTCAAAACAGACAAACCAAATAGCACTTTTATGTGGCAGTTAATTAGCAGTTATGTTAGTTATCTACAGTTAATATAGTTATGACAATTATGTGTCCAAAAGACACAATGGTTCATGAAATAACTGTCATGTCGTTTAGATTAGTATATAAGTGGGCATTATCCATTTCACTATCAATAAAGTTACATTGTTTACTATATTGATTTGCATACACTGTCTTACTCTCAAATTCACAATAGTGAATTACAAGCACATCACGAAAGACAATTGGTTTCAATACCAACCTGTGCAACATTGGTATCAGAGCCAAGGCTCAGAGAATAGGGTGAAGCCAATTCATAAACAAGGCCAAATGGGACTTACAAGGAAGTATCTGCAGAGAGAAACTCCATAGAGATTGTTACCATGGAACAATCAAAAGAGAAGGCTATTTCCTGAGAGCAAGGAAATGCTAAGGAGAAAAGTGAAAGAGATTGAAGCATTCAATGCTTTAAAACTGCCTGCAACAGACAAAAGTCATGGAGATGAAAGCACAAGTGCATTGAAAGAGAAGAGGGCACGTTGCTATGTTTGCAAAAAAATGTGGCCATGTGTTCTGGAAGTGTCCCAACAAAAGAAATAAGATGATAACTAGAGATCAAAGCAAGGAGTTGGAACCTTCTGTCAAACAACGTGATGAAAAATTAAAGTACCCTGAACAAGTACATGTAATAACTGATTACATGGTGGAAGGAAGTGACAGTGGAAATTGGAACAACATATGGTATGTGAGTAGTGCATACAAACAACATATGTGTTCCACAAAAGCTTTATTCATGAGAAAAATTTCAGATGGAAGGCACAACACATGAGAAAAAATTTATATTTTCTCATGGAATTGGAGAAGTGCTTGTGGAAACAAAGGTTAGAAATTTGGTAATACCTTGTGTGTTATACACACCAGAAACAACCCTAAATATACTAAACATGGATCAATTGGGACCAAGGATATATTGTGAAGATTGGACACAATAGATGCAGTATAGATTATATGTTTGAAGAGCCAGGGTGTGATAAATGGATTACAGTGGAATCAACTGCCAATAGAAATGGAGAAGACCACACAAAGAGCATGACAAGAAAGCACAACAAATATCTTGATGATTACTTTGAATCTATTGATGCAAAAGATGAATGCTCACTGGTGAAGGGCTTAGAAGAATTAAGTTGGGACAGAAATGAAGTACAAGATTATGTGGATGAGGAATATATAAGTATGAATGGATCCTTATATGCCATCAAGGTAAATTCATTTCCTAGCTTTATATCATTCTTAAACCTAGTCAAAAAGGATAGTGTAGTATACAAGAATTGGGAGGTTCTTAGTAAGAGGTTTTTAGACATGATAAGATGGTTTTATCTTGTTTATTTGAACCAAGATATGTTAGGATAGTTACCACCAATCATAGGTGTGGTAAAAATTGATTTATTGGGTCTGCACAAAATGGTAGATGGCCTAGGAGGCTATCTAAGTGTCACCTTTGGTGATAAATGGAAGAAAGTTGCACAACTACTTGGTCTAACAGAAGATGATGAGGAAGCAGTGAAGAAATGCTGCAAGCAGTTTATAGAAATGGTGCAAGTGTACTATGAGACAACTGAGAAGCCTTGGTATGAGAAAAGGCCTGAAGAAAAGGTGGTTGATAGTAGCATTGTTTATGCTAAGGTAAAAGATCCACAAGGCTGTGAGAAGGCAAATGTTGAAGTAGAAGAAGCACTGGAAGGAACTGTGAACAAGAAAGGCAAGACAACTCACTTTGGTGTTAACTTGGAAGGCAATAAGAGTGAGACTGCAGATGAAGAAGAAATTGAAAGCACATCAAGCAGTAATGACTTTGTTGTCATTACTTGAAAGAACAGAAGAACCTAATCATAGAAGATATTGGCATACAGACAGTAGGGAGGAGATATAGTCTAGATAATGTCTGTTTAAGCAATATTAATTAAGTATGTATAGTATAGTATAATGGGTCGAATTGTAGGCTGCAATGGGTCAAATGTTTGGGTCAAAACAGACAAACCAAACAGCCCTTTTATGTGGCAGATAGTTAGTAGTTATGTTAGTTATTTACAGTTAATATGGTTATGACTGTTATGTGTCCAAAAGACACAATGGTTCATGAAATAACTGTCATGTCGTTTAGATTAGCATACAAGTGTCAATAGAGTCTGTAAACGTTATCCTTTCACTAACAATAAAGTTACATTGTTTACTATATTGATTTGCATACACTGTCTTACTCTCAAACTCACAATGGTGAATTACAAGCACATCATGAAACACAATTGGCTTCAATACCAACCTGTGCAACAAGCATTTCATTTTCTACTAATAGACCAGCATGCATAAAAGTTATAAACCTCGTAATGTATGTATATGTGTGTGACATTTAATCCTATTTCTCTATGAATTTTCGCGTACATGCTATTAAGAAGGAGTTCAACATGTAAATGATTTATAAGAAGATATTAGAATACATTAAAAGGTATTAGTCGTGTTTACAAGCAAAAAATGTTTCTCTAATTTGACTTTTTCGATTAACATCGATAAAAAACTATCATCCATAACAATAAATGTACAGTTTTGAAATATTAGACCCATTTGACCTGTTTCCATTCCAATGAAAATACTAAGGATTCGTCACATCTATATACCATCAAGTTGTTGTAGGGCTAAATTCCAAAGATAGGAAAACGAAGCTGCGATATATCATCCCTAAATGTACTCAAACCTCAAGTCCCATTCGTTCACTATATTCTCGTCTTTTTTTTTCCGCAAGAAAGCCCCAATCAAATAATCATTAATAAAAACCGACAAACTCGTAAAAAACATAATACAACTAAATACAGTGAAAGTGAAATCACAACTGTGTTTCCTTTTTTCCAATGGTAATAAAACATATTATATTAATTCAATGAAACATTGAAGCTTCAGTTCAGCAAAAACAACATACCCTCCATATATATGTTACTTAAATCGACTCTTAAGCATACATATTTAAATGATACAACAACTCAAAATTTTGGTCCCCATTGTCTCATTGGATAGTAAGCGTTAGGTCATACATTCTAGCCATTTGGGGTGTTTGTTACATGTAAGCAAATGGTGGACAAAATCCCCAGGCATGAAGTATTGTTGTTGATTGTTGTTCCAAGACATAGGATAGAAGTTTTGTTGAGTTGGAACATTAGGTATTCTCCTAGGTTGAGGTGTTTTGGATCGATATTGAGAATTGTTGACTCTCCTAGGTGGAGGTGTTCTTGATCAAGATTCTGTTAGAGGACTATATTATGGCCCATTAGTGTATTGGTTTATTATTGTATTTAGGCCCATTATAGTGTTATTTATACACATGATTGTACCACATATTGATCAATGAATAACAACCGATTACAAAGTGAGTGTTGTCTATCTCCCATCTAATCTTGTGCAGCACCAACGGATGAAGCATATCGAGATTGACATTGACTTTGTTTGGGATTTGGTAGCTACTGATCATGTCCGTGTACTTCATGTTCCATCTTGTTAACAGTATGCCGATACCTTCACCAAGGGCTTACCTACAGCTTTGTTTGATGAGTTTCACTCTAGCTTGAGTGTTCGTCTCTCTCCCGCTCAAACTGAGAGGGGCTGTTAGAGGATTATATTATGGCCCATTAGTGTATTGGTTTATTATTGTATTTAGGCCCATTATAGTGTTATTTATACACATGATTGTACCACATATTGATCAATGAATAACAACCGATTACAAAGTGAGTGTTGTCTATCTCCCATCTAATCTTGTGCAGCACCAACGGATGAAGCATATCGAGATTGACATTGACTTTGTTTGGGATTTGGTAGCTACTGATCATGTCCGTGTACTTCATGTTCCATCTTGTTAACAGTATGCCGATACCTTCACCAAGGGCTTACCTACAGCTTTGTTTGATGAGTTTCACTCTAGCTTGAGTGTTCGTCTCTCTCCCGCTCAAACTGAGAGGGGCTGTTAGAGGATTATATTATGGGCCATTAGTGTATTGGTTTATTATTGTATTTAGGCCCATTATAATGTTATTTTTACATGATTGTACCATATATTGATCGGTGAATAACAACCGATTACAGATTCATCTTTTATTAACCTTAAACCGTTCTTAATGAAGGTCAAAAAGGTTGTGTGATTTTGTTCTCGTTAGTATTAGATGACGTTTTCCTATTTACTACAACGAAATCGTGTTGGGGCAAGATTGACTAAGATCTCCTTATGTTTTAATGATGACAAATAAACCTTCGAAACACATAAAATAACAAACGATAGCCAAAATTCCCCGAATCCATATCTGCTCCTGATGCGCTGCCGGCGCGCCGACGCACCAGCAGCGCGCCAGGCTACTGTATGGTTCGGGACGAATTTTGAAAGTCGGCTTTCCCCTTACCCGATAAATGTGGATCTTTCAATACAGGTATGTATATGTTATGTGCTTAATTAAGAACACTCGAAACGAGTTTTAGAATTAGAGAGATCCAACTTTTGAATCACCCGTTTTCGGGAAAACGCCAACTCAAGTATTTTGACAATTGCCTCTAGCTAAGGCTTTTCTAAACCTAGGGGACTTATATACTTCACGTAACATCAAGTGAAGGTGTTCATATGTACATAACCCGTGCTTACGTCTTCTCTAATCAGGGTTTACTCCCTTATTGGTCAAACAAAGTCAAAGGTCACTTTGTGTAAATGCATCCTTTCCCGTATGGGATATGCTTTACATCAATGCAAAGCACTTAACTTGTTTGTATCAAGGTGTTAGTTGAGTACGTCGAGTCGTGGAAAGTCACGAGTTATGAGATTATGAATTCTCGACGTTGAGTTACTTGAGATTATAAGTAACCTTTGATTTTCTCAACTCATAATCATAATTGTCAATTCTTTTCTTTCTTAATGACATTATGATTATTTCTTAATCAATCATTTGATTTTCCTCACATAAAACAAATCCTCCAACCCTTACAAAATCCTTCCAAATCTTCCTCCCAACATTCCCTTATATTCTTTGTACTTGGTGTACTTCTTGTCTCCCACATTCCCACACCAAATCTTCCAAACATTCTCTTTACAACATTCTCATCCAACCACTAGGATTTCATCAACACATAATCCTCTTCATTTCAAACACAAATAAACCTTCCCTACAAAACACCTCACTTCCCACACTCTCCCCATTTCATCACATGGGCATTTCTATTTTGAATCTCAAGCCAAAGGCTCCCCATCGAATCACCATCACATCCCTTTTCTTACAATCCAACTCATACACAACTCACATACTAGCTTCCTCACTCAAAACCTCCTCCCACTCTCACACATTCAAATTTGAATCTCATCCAAGGCTTCCCATCCCATCAAATCTTATATTCCTTACACAATCCAACTCACCACCTAATCCCTTCATCTCTACTTCAACACATGGGGAATTGTCTCTCAAATTCAAATTTGAATTCACCCTTTAGGCTCCAAACCTTCTCAACCATGCAACTCTCCCAAACTCATCTCAACCCCCATTACACCCTCTCTCCAAGGATGGAATATTCCCTTGGATATTCTTTTAACTCAACCATGGTCTTTCTTCTAACCCAACAATGGTTTATTCTCAACACACTCTCTTCTTAACCTAACCATGCTTTCTCTTCTAACCCAACCATGGTTCAACCTTAACCCAACCGCACTCTCTTACTTCCCTCTCACATCATTTGAATTTCAAATTCAAATTCTTCCCTCTCTAACATCCACACTTCCTTTCCAAGTAAAGGAATATCCCATGGCATACTCTCTTCTTTCTTTTCTATTCCACGTGANTGGAATATTCCCTTGGATATTCTTTTAACTCAACCATGGTCTTTCTTCTAACCCAACAATGGTTTATTCTCAACACACTCTCTTCTTAACCTAACCATGCTTTCTCTTCTAACCCAACCATGGTTCAACCTTAACCCAACCGCACTCTCTTACTTCCCTCTCACATCATTTGAATTTCAAATTCAAATTCTTCCCTCTCTAACATCCACACTTCCTTTCCAAGTAAAGGAATATCCCATGGCATACTCTCTTCTTTCTTTTCTATTCCACGTGAGGAATACCTATTCTACCCCTTCCCAGTTATCCTTTCTACCTTTCTATCCTTGATAATTGGTTTCTCTTAAAACACTTCACAAAATATTTTACAAATTAGCTATTTGAGTTGGTAGACCTTTAGAATGAATAATGATAAGGTCTAAATGTGTGAAGTACAATTGGGGGTTTAGCAATGTTAGGTATTTAAAAGACCAAAACCCAAAACAAGAAAAGGATCAGAGATCCTGGCGCGCTGCCAGTGGTCCGATGTGCTAGCAGCATGCTAGTCTCGTAAAACTTTTCTTGGTTTTGGGTCTTAGCCTATAAATACCCCACCTTGTCTCTTGTATTCCTCACCCCTTGCCATTATTCTTTCTATCTGTATTCTTTCTCTCTAATCCTCTAATTCTATCTTGTGTTCTTAATATTTCACACTAACATCTTTAAAAGAACACATATCTCTTGTAAGGGAAGAATCACAAGAAACTAATCCACTCTTGTGATTATGTCGAAGGTCTTCTGTCTCTATACCCTTTCTATAAGAATCAAGTCTCTAGGTTAGGTTAGGGCTTGATTAAACAATCAAACATTCATTAATTCGATTTGGTTGTAAGGGAAGTCTTGTGTCTTGTTGTCCAAGCCTAGATCATTGGGGATCTAGTTGGGGTTTGATACTTCCGGTGGGAAGTGATTGTAGTGGTATAGGTGACCTTTGTGGAAGTCGAATCATGAGGTTCTCTTGGGTGGTTTCCGAGGGCGGAATACCGTTGGAAGTAGCTCCTTCTTTATGAGCATCAATATTAGGGAATATCAGTGGAGTGAAGTTGTAACGGTTTATAGTCCACCGAAAGGATTATACTTAGTTAATAGTATTAGTGTCATGAATTGGCAACTGGACATACGGATGGTATAAACCCCCCATCCCGAACCAATATATATCGTGGTGTCATTTACTTGCTTTATATACTTTGGTTGTGTTTGTGTTTGTGGTTGTTGTATTTATTGTACAACCACTTATTGATCTTTGAGGCTTGAAGTCTTTAAATTTTGAAGAAGCCGAAAAGACCATATTCACCCCCCCCCCTCTACGGTTCTACAAATCGGTTCTAGAAGAAGTGTTAAATACGTGTCCATTACTTACATTACTCACAGTTGGAGTAGTTAAGTTATGGAGTAGCTTATACTTAGGTTTGAGGGCTTTACGACGCATTTCAAATAGTTATGTTGACTTTTTGCACACTGGCGGATCCGCGGATCTGTATAATACGGATCCGTCCATTATAAATGTGGATCTGCGGGGTGTCAAAAGTGCAGAATTAGATTTTACAAATTTTACATTTTGGTTCCACTTGTTGACGTCTCATTAGCGTTAAAGCCTAGACCCATTTTATCGTTAGGTGTCTTTCCTACAATCAATATATCCTTTAACGTGTGGGTGCTCTTTTCAAATTTTATGAACCTAGATACGTCTTTTGCAAGTGCAATTGTGTTTCTTTTAGATTTTGGTTTTCTAAGCGTAATTCTTGACATGACTCACATTCAATAGCTTTGTTTCTCTCGAGTATTTTGACCTTTTCTTTTAGCTCGATTACTTCTTTCTCTAGCCGTTTTTTAATGACTTTTATACCCTTGTTTTTAAGTATGATTTTTAGACTAGTTTCGCACATTTTACTGTATTCATTTTTGCTTACAATTATCGTCAATATAAGATGAATTATCACTATAGTAAGCTGAATCGGAACATACCTCATCAGATGCTTGAGCCATGAGACACGTTTCCTCCTTGGTTTTCTCATCGTCCTATTCACCATTATCACTCTACGAACTTCTGAAAAATGCCTTTTGATCCTTGCGTTTTGGTAATTTTGGACAATCGCCAGTGAGAAGATTCGGGTCTCCGCATCTATAGCATTTCCAGTCATTCTTACCTTTCTTGTCATCTTGGCTTTTCCGGATTGGCTTCTTCTCATCCCGAGGTTGTCTACAAAATCTACCTCTCCTCTTGAAGAACTTTTTAAAGTCTTTCACGGCCATAGCATATTCTTCATCATCACTATCAGGTGAGGATGTTTCCACATCACTCGACTCTTTCCTTGCTTTCAAGGCAAGAGACTTAACCTTTTCTCTTTTACCTCTCTAATTACTTCCAAGTCTTTCTCTATGATCAACTTATATACTTTCAAGTTACCAATGAGTTCATCAAGTAAAAGTGATGACACGTCTTTGGATTCTTCAATAGCGGTGACATTCGGTCTCCACTTTGGAAATGCTCTAAGAAACTTTCGGGCAGAGTTCTTTCTAAAAAAACTTTCATCAAGAGCTTTCAAACTAGTTATAATAGTATTAAACCTAGCAAATCCACTATTAATAGATTCATCCTCGGCAGTTGAGAATTTCTCATATTGTTGTATGACTAAGTCGATCTTGTTATCTTTGACTTGGCTAATACCTTGGTGGGTGATTAACAAAGATTTCCAAATTTCTTTTGCCGTTTTACATATGAAAATTCTTTTATATTCTTTCTTAGGCTAAGCATTAGAAAGAAACATTTTAGCTTCATTATTTTTAGTAAGCTTCTTTTTAAGTTCATCCGATTATTTTTCAAAAAGAACAATTTCATCTTTTTCCATAGTTGCGTTTCTTTCAATAAGTTGAAAATCGCCCTAGGTAATAATATGCCAAACATCAAGATCTTTTGATTTCACATAAGTCTCAAATCTATTTTGCTAATATATAAAACCATCTCTTTCAAAAGTGATGGTCGATGCATAGATTGATCCTCTTTGTAGTTTTCAAAATCGATAGCTCGATTCAAGTTTTAAAATCCTATATATTTATATATTTTAAAAATCTTTGTTATAGCTCTGATACCAATTGTGGAAAATTAGAATGGGGGGTTGAATAGTTTTTACCATTTTTATGCCTTTTCAAGATTAGATTTGAATACTTGATATGAAATCAACACGACAAGCAAATATATATAAACAATAAATAATAAGTAAATGCAAGATAGAATGGAAAGAACCAACCAAAGATATGATGATTTATGGTGGTTCGACATGAAGCTTCCTTCCTCGCCCTACTCCACTCCCCGAGTACCCAACTCGAGAGTTCTCAAGCTATATCAACAAGCTCCCTTTCGGCAGATAAAACCTTATAACGTCGCTTCACTTCCTTACCGATACTAAGCTAAATATCGAGTCTTTCCCAAGGCAAGACCAACCTTATCATTTAAAGTATGTTAAGGACTAAAATAGTAAACGATCACTTTAAGATGATGTATGATGATGACTAACAACTTTGGTGTATAATGGTGAAATATGATGACACAACAATAATATACAAGGTTACACAACAATGTATATGATGACACACTAACTAATATAACACTTGAAAGCTTGTAATACTTCTTGTGTTCTTCACTTAGGATCAAAGTGGAAATTGTTAGGAATACGAATATTCCAATGAAAGACTCGGTCACCCCGATGATCTATTAGCATTAAAATAGCTCGTAGACTTAGTTATTATTATTAGTATTAGTTTAGTTATCGTAGTATTAGCTTATATGTAAATAGTATTCGTGGAGTGGGTCGGGTCTTTACCCACTGTACTCATTCTACAGCCCGTTTCATGGGGCATTATTATGTAAGTGTATATATACCCTTTCCCACTCAAGGGAAGGGTTGGTTGTTTTTCTAATAACGCACACACACTACTTGTGTTTCTCTCACTAAAAAGCTTCCCCTCTCTCTCACTTTCTCTCTCTAACTCTAACAATGAAGAACTTGTTCTTCCATATCCCAAGACCTCCCGAATCTCACATAAATCAACATATATTCGATCCTACAATTGGTGCCAGAGCCAAGGTTTGTCATACTTGGTTGATTTTTGTGGTTCGATTGTTATGTTGAAGCTGCTTTTACACATATTTTTCTCAGTTCTGGAAAAGTATTTTATCTTTGTTGGTTAACAGTTTTTTCTTCACTAGTCATATGTATCTTTATGGTCAAAAAGTAAGATTTTTTTATTCAGATTCACAAAAACTGCTTTTGTGTCAACTTTTTGTCCAAAACAATTTTATGTTAACTTCATCCTTCGAGTGACTATTTTGGCAACAAATATAGTGAATCAGTGGTCTCAAATATATGGTCAAGGACTGTCGGATAACCTTGTCAGAATCTGGCCGGAATCTGGATTTGTTTATGTTTGTTCTTCATGGCGATTTGTGTGGTTTCTTAGTAGCGATTTGGCTTTATTTTTGGTAGTGATATGTGCTATTTTACACATACTTTTGACCTTAGTTTAAGTGTGTATAAGACCAAAAACTAACGTTAAACGCCAAAGATATCGTGTTTTTGTGTTTGTGAT
>LBNU01005793.1:63045-130060 GCA_014162995.1 Artemisia annua | reverse complement strand
GTGTGTGCTTAAACTCTTATCGTTCTTAGAATCATTGAACGGAAAACGGTTTAAATTTATATAGTTCAACAGATTTTCTTTTGATGTGTATCGTTTTTTCCCCATTAAATGACATAACATTTCATTTTCTTCTTTGTTGTGTGATCGACTGATCGGTGAACAAAATATGGAGTTTTGAAACTTTGATATATTTAATAATAAAAAAGTTACGTAAACAACATAGTAAAAGATGACGTTAGATAAAAAAAAACGTACTCCCTCAATCCAAGTGTTCAGTTTGAATTTTTTTGCGTTTTTCTTGTTCTACTATGACTTTAAATATTTTTATTTGTGTTATATAATACATAATAAAAATTATATCAATTAAAACACATTAAAAACTCAATTCATTCATATATTTTGCATCAAGTATTATATAATACAAATAAAAGTATTTAAGGTCAAAGTTGAATAAGAAAAACTCCAAAAAGTCAAACTAGACACTTATTATGTGACGGAGATATAGTATAATAATTACTAGAAAAGAAACATGTTTCACATAAGTTATATATATATATATATATATATATATATATAACTTATGTGAAACATGTTTCTTTTCTAGTAATTATTATACTATATCTCCGTCACATAATAAGTGTCTAGTTTGACTTTTTGGAGTTTTTCTTATTCAACTTTGACCTTAAATACTTTTATTTGTATTATATAATACTTGATGCAAAATATATGAATGAATTGAGTTTTTAATGTGTTTTAATTGATATAATTTTTATTATGTATTATATAACACAAATAAAAATATTTAAAGTCATAGTAGAACAAGAAAAACGCAAAAAAATTCAAACTGAACACTTGGATTGAGGGAGTACGTTTTTTTTTATCTAACGTCATCTTTTACTATGTTGTTTACGTAACTTTTTTATTATTAAATATATCAAAGTTTCAAAACTCCATATTTTGTTCACCGATCAGTCGATCACACAACAAAGAAGAAAATGAAATGTTATGTCATTTAATGGGGAAAAAACGATACACATCAAAAGAAAATCTGTTGAACTATATAAATTTAAACCGTTTTCCGTTCAATGATTCTAAGAACGATAAGAGTTTAAGCACACACTTTTTTTTTTTTTTNCCCCAACGTTAAAACAAACGGATAGTTTTTTTAATTTTTGCCCGTTACTCTTTTTTCCCACCCAACCAACGGTTATTATGTCAGAATTTAAGCTCGTTGTGTAGACGAGTTGCATCCAACGGCGAGCCAACGGCGAAGGCATCCGGTGTGGCGGCGAGGGACGGCGAAGGATCCACGCTGGACGGCGAGCCTACAACGAGCTCCACAACTGATGCTCTTATATTTTCTTTCTTACTCTTCATTTTTTATTATTTCAACACCTAACTTTTTTCATCTTCTCTCACACATGTTTTTTGAACACTCTCTCAGTAACATGTTAACAAACATATTTTTCTACTTCTGCAATTCAATGCTTAGTTCATCCACTCTTAACTCTATATCTAAAGTAAGTATACAAATTCACTAACATATGACAACATTGATATTTGTTTTCTAAACAAAACACTTTTACTATTTTACTTGTGGTTTTCATTTGTGTTTTCAGGTTATATGGTTGGTGTGTTTCTGCATGACCTTATCCAGGTTTCTTTCGAATTATCTTTTAGTTTGGTGTTATATGTTTTATGATGAGTGGTGAAGTATGTTAATTCCATGGTCTTTGTTGTTAGTTTTGGGTAAAAATCTGGTCCCATTGTGACTTTTGTATACGAGCTCATATAGCGGATTTTTTTTTCCCGGTTTTGCAGCGACTATGCCATAAATCCAGGGACAAAACACCATTAATGGAACTATGGATTGGCTGAAGATTTTGTTAATGGTGGTGGGGAGTGATTGGAGCAAAACTCGGATGAAATTGGTGAGAAACTGAGATTGCCTTGTTTTTTAAATGATTTTGATCAGAGTAACGGTTCATGTACATCTGAATGAAAAAAATAAAATAATAAAATGGTCTGCAATTTACTCGGGTGAAATTTGTAATTGAAGCTTTTAGTCAATGCTACGCATGGTAATTGCATCAAATACGTTCTCCTAGAATTTAAAGTGTGTTATGGTAATTCTTATGAATATTCAATACTAATTGAAATTCTATTTGCAGTTTGTGTACTGAAGTTGGGTAGAATTGTTTATGGTATCAAAATGTTTGCGTTATACAATATAATTTATGCATTAGAGTTTATTGTTTCGTAAACTAAACACTTGTTAAGTTGTTAATTATTTTATATTAGTGATAAAAGATTTGCGTATGGAGTTTTTGATCATATCATAAATAAACATAACATAATAAACCTACTTAAATTCTTGAAAGTATATGGGAAAAACAAGTAAATAATTTAGGGTGGTGGGTGTGGGTGTATTGTCACTATTATGTGACAGTGTGATGGAGTGGAATCTAGGGAGTGGGGAAGAGTATGGGTTGATATTGTCTCATCAAAGAAAACATGGTCTTTGCATGAAGAAAGAAATTAGAAAAAGAGGTTTCAGGAGAAGCTCAAGTAATGGTTACTACATTATTCACTGTTTTTATATTTTTATATTGTGATTCTTGACAAAGATAGTCTACAACTCTAAACGACTAAACATGTGTTGAATTTATAGATTTTTTGCATCTTGTGTATGTTTGGACTTTTACTCCATTTAACCACAAAGCATTTTTTTGGATTTTGAGTAGTTCTTTCTTGTAATTTTATATTTAATTTTCTATATGTAACTTAGATTTTATTTGTTTTACTGAATGTGGTTGCACCTATTAAGGAGATGAGCCTGGTTAGTTAAGGACGGCTATATTATAACGAAAATAAATTAAAGGGAAAAGATGGTAGAAAACTCGTGGGCATCACGTACTTTGTATGCAAACTTAAAGAAATTATTCACCATTTGGTAATCTGTATATGTTGTTCGTGGTGATTCATACAACTTTCCCTCTTTCGTGTGTGTTGATTCATACAACTTTCCTTCTTTCACTTTTATAATAAAACACACGGTTACGTTTAGAAATAACACATAAACCCTCTTGGGCCGTGCTTTTGCACGGCCAAAAATATTGCCTAGTAAAAAAATACATAATTTTGGGAAAATGAATTGAAGTATGTTTTGGGTCAAATAGTTTAGTAGGTTTCAGTTTATGAGCACCAACATGACTCTATAGTCTATATAGTTTATTCTTGAGCTCACTAGTTTTGGCTTATCTTTCATTAGTCATATTTTCGGGCTTAGGGGTGTTTGTCTTAGCTTATATGATAGGTCTATGAGCTTATTCACAATTTCTTAATAACTCATACACTCAAGTTGATAAGCTCATAAGCCAACAAAATGAACTTATGAGCTTATTAAATTTTCAGTAAGCTATCAAACACCCGTTAACAATTTTTTTTTGATAATTTAAGAAGAAAGTGGTAAGAATAAAAGTGTACCTTTCCTTTAGATTCATCGGCAATTAGCTGATCAAAATCTTTTCTCTTCAACCCACGGCTCATAGCTAAAATCAGAAGACATTTAACAATGTTCGAATCGCAACAGTTATGCAATTATATATTCTTTGTAAAAAACTGAACATGCTAGTAATCCATCAGTGTTCAACATTTGTATATCAAATTATCAACTACTAGTAAAACATTTCAGCCATCATGGAGCAACTTATATATATTTTTATGTTTACGTTTTACAACAGCATACCCAACCGAACCTGAAGGTTCACCAATCACCATTTACACAACCCCATATAATAAATTTCCGGTTAAATTAATTGTCAGTCATTGCAATAAAGAGATTTGATTAACAATTTGATTCTTGTATGAAACTATAATGGTACTTTTCAAGCACTAGTTCTAAAAAATTAAGCATGGAAGCAAAATGTAATCCGAATATATAAGCAATATGGCAAAGAGCACCTTGATAATGACAAATGATTAGACCCTTGTAAACCAATATCGATAGCATAAATAAGTTGCAATATGCGAATTGGCAAAGTGGTAATCCCATTGGAATTGTCGGGACATACCATTATAGAAATTATTGGTGAAATTGATACATTATGCAACAAAATTATGTTTTAAGATGAGGAGATAAGAAGATAACCTCTTTTCGCCAGCCTAATGAATGCTTCAAGAGTTCTAGTTACTTTAACAGTTTTCAACAATTCATTTACTGTTTTGTTGGTCCTGTGCATAAATGGTAAATTAAATCCAAGAAGTGGGCTAAGTTGACAACTTATAAAAGAGAAAACAACAATAATCACAAAGTGACAGGATAGGGAATGAGAACAAACTTGGAAGATTGTTTCAGTGCTTTAATAGTATCCATTTGGGAAGCAGTGGCTTCTATGTTGCTTTCAATAAGCTGCTAAAACAAGGGATTACATTCTAAAACCAATGTAAATATACTCATGAATAGTGAGAGTATGATGTTTGCATTTGGGGAGTGATGAATATTTGAAATCGGCTTGGTAGTCACGCAAACTTATGTTTGTACGTTTTCTACTTTTTAAATTCATGATAACATTATATTACAATAACAATCAAAAAAATTTCGATTGAAACAGATAGGGAGGCTACATGCAAAAAAAACTTTCGGCAATTTCCACTCATTTCCCTCCAATTAATTAATCGTCTGAAATCAAAACCTCTATTATTTGTGCCAGGAATGTAGACCATGAAAACATTGTTTTAGAGACAAGAATAAGATGCCCACCCGTATTTTATTAACGGAATTCGCTACTTCACCTTGCAACTTCTCAACTTTACTCTTCAATTTAGCTGCCAAGTCCTGTATAATAATTTAGTGTATGTATAAATACATAAAGTTGTATAGATCAGGGCATGCTACAATAAGAAGTTAAACAAAGGAAATGTACAACAAATATTTGAGAATCCATATTAATCGCCATTACACTTTATGGCTCTAAAATATTGCTTACAGGTGATGCAAATGAAATCTTACCGCATAATATTTATGTTGCTCTAACAATTTATCTGCACGAGCATCATCTCCCGTAATAAGAGCAAAGTGTAACTCTATATACCTAACAGAAATCATTTGAGTAA
This sequence comes from Artemisia annua, assembly GCA_014162995.1. NCBI lineage: Eukaryota > Viridiplantae > Streptophyta > Magnoliopsida > Asterales > Asteraceae > Artemisia > Artemisia annua. The sequence goes on along the minus strand of LBNU01005793.1, from coordinate 124,945 downwards.
AAGAATAGTTACTAGGATATGAAGCTCATAATATTTTTGAGCTGGATGTGACAGTGTCAACGGGTTACTTATAAACCAGTCGATTTGAGTGTGTATTATCTCAAAAGGGTCAAACAAGTGAATTGAGTCTCAAAAAGTCTATTTCTAGTTCCTTATTAAATCAGCATGTTTAAAAGTTTCGATACTTATTCAAATACTACTGTTTTTGTAATCATAAGTAACACAATATATATCGACTAATATATAGGAAAACTGAAAAAAATGTGTTAAGTGTCAGCCCACTCAGTCCGTTTGAACCTAAATATACAATGACTTTTCTCAAATCAAGTCATTTTGACCAATTAAGCCCACCCACCATCTTGCGAACTCTATGTAAAACAATTAGTGAAAGGCTTACAAACACTCACCAATTCTTAGAATCTTGCTCAACAGATTTATAAGTACTCTCCCACATTCTTTGTCGTACAATAAACTTCACAAGGACAAAAAAAGGGTCAAAGCACTGATTTTTTATTCTTATAATTTTTAAAGCAAAAGCAATCTTCACGAACGATTTGAACGTCATATCCAAAAGTAATCAGAATATCAAGAATGCATACCGAGGCTGTAACTTGACACATAATTAAAAGATCATCAATCATTTCAGTAACAGCTTTCTCTAACATCTTTAATTGTTCTGTAGCTTGATCTTCAAAGGTGATATTAAGTGCATTTGCATTCAGCTGTGCTCGTAAGAGATAAAGAAGAACTAGTTAGACATTTAATAGTGCATGAACTAATGTGATTGAAGGCCAAATATAGCATAAAATTAGTGATCGTGAATAGCTTGTGTAACAGGTCATAAAGGGTTCATGTCAGAGTCGAGTCGAGTTGGGGATGCCCACAAAAACTTTTTTATCAAAGTTTTATACATCTATGAACATAGTCAGTTAGGTGGTTGAAGGTTGCAGGCATATGTATATGAGTGGATTTTTGTTTGAACGACAAGTTTCCACACACCTGCACCACATATCTCACGCTATCTCACAAATGTCTCTAGCGAGACTTGAACCCCGTCCATGGATTACTTTCAACCCGTTTGGCTAGTTCCCTTTTTTAGTATTGCCGTTAAAAAAAAGTTCTTTTTAGTTGAATCTTTACGCTACCTCATTTAATCGTTATGATAAACTAACCCAAATCAACCCATATATATACGAAATGGATTGACATAATATCTTAATATAACCTTAGCATTTGGAAAACAATTCATCCGGATGATGCTAAATCTTGTAGTACTAGGATGAGCTACCCTTATTCCTCCAACCTTTAGGGATGCAGCTGCAAAACAAATGAGAATATGAAAAATAATCAGAAATATAATAATAGATCATACTAAGCACCTTAATGGTTACAACAATATATTGTAATAATAGTAGCATGGCATCTGTCAAGAGACCAATATATATTGGAGCAAAATCTTGAAAGTTGTGATCATTCATAGTCGTTAACTAATTGAAATTATAAAGTTTAGCTCATGAGACTCGATTAGAGATGGTTGAAAAATCCATACATCAATGTATATATCCTCATAAAATCTCGTTTAATCTTCTTTATTATTTATTGAGTTGTCTTTTCTTTGTCTTTAGTTTTTAAAACCTATAATCATAATGGTAAATAAATAATTTGTTGCTACAACTGAATACAAACTCTAATAAATGTTACGGCATTGTAATTTATAAGTTTCTACGGGGTCTCCTTTCTCGTTGGGTATGGGGATGGGGATGTGATCATATTCTCTGACGACGGATATGAGAATTAGAATGAAGAATGGGGGACGGCCAGGTTGCCATCCCTACAGACTGGATTTGTAAGAGTCTGTGATCTATAAGAAGACTTACTAATCAACAAATCTTATAGATCCTAATTCTTTAAAGTAGATGGTAAAAGTTTTTAAAATTTAGAAGTTGTGAGTAAATGGAGATTAAATTTAGGTCATTTTCATTAACCATCACTATTAGAAGGTTAATGGTGCCTAACAATAAACGGAATTCCTTAATTCAACAGAAAGTATAGGTCATTTCTTTTTCTAGGTTTTTCAGATTTTTTATGTCATGCTTACACTAAGAGATGCATGATCCTGGGTCACGAGTCAACTCAAGTCACAAGAGTTGATGAATGATTCGTAAGAGTCAAGGTCATTTGAGAGTGGATGATCAAGTACCGTCTTCTTAAGGATAAACCTACTCGACTTGTAAGATTCGACTCATGACGCATTAGAGTTTGAAAACTATATATGCTTATGCTTGTACAAAATATTGGTACATCTTTTAGGAAAACATACAAAAATAGGATAGTAATGCAACTAGCTATAACTAACAAAAACTGTACGTGTTTATTAATCAATAAGTTACCTTCAGAACCTAGCTACTAACGATGATGATCTGCCTATAATGGCGGATGATGGTGCTTTTGAAGCCATGCATAACCCTGAAACATGTACCCTTAATGCCATCGTTAATTTTCTTAAGAGAAAAATTACCACTGAAATATTTAATTGCTGCTGTGTGGGTTTTCATAACACCAGAAAACCTATTTATCGACAATTTTATGTTGAAGTTCCATTTATTTGTGACTGAAAAATCTTTTCTCTATATAATAAGATCATTTTCTTTTTTTAATTGAGATTGTGTTGAACTATTAACTTTATAAGATTTGATCCTCCATTAACGATTTATAAATTCACCATTTATTTATTGAATCGAGTTATTTTAGAAACCAAACATTCCTCACATTCCATCTTCCCTCCCTCTTTATTTGATCTAATGGTTGAGATTAAAAGCATTTTAATATTTCACCCATTTTTTATAATTTAAATATATCTTAAACCGTTAATCGTTAAGCGAAAATAATTACACCATCGCGACGAACATTTAATTACCTTTCAATAAAAAGGCAAATTAAAAAAATTTCCAACAAAAAAAAAAAAAAAAAAAAAAAAAAAAAAAAAAAAAATCTTTTTTTTCACGTTTTTTTTCCCTGGCCGAAAAAAATATCACATGTGATATGTAATATCACATGTGATATGTAATATCACATGTGATATTACATATCACATGCGATATTAGTGTAATATCACATGTGATGTGTAATATCACATGTGATATTAGTGTAATATCACATGTGATATGTAATATCACATGTGATATTACATATCACATGCGATATTAGTGTAATATCACATGTGATGTGTAATATCACATGTGATATTAGTGTAATATCACATGTGATATGTAATATCACATGTGATATATCACATGTAATATATCAAATGTGATATTACATATCACATGTGATATTTTTTTCGGCCAGGAAAAAAAACGTGAAAAAAACGAGAAAAAAAATTGTCGAAAGTATATCAAATTGCCTGTCTATAGAAAGATAATTAAATGCTCGTCGTAACGGTATATTTTTTTCGCTTAATGATTAACGGTTTGAAAGATATTAATATTTGAAAAAAAAGGATGAAAGTGGGTTTTTTAAATTGTTGGAATTAATCTTATCCATTAGATCAAATAAAGATGGAGGGAAGATGGATGGTGGAGATTAATCCCTTTGTATGTAAATAAAGTTTTGTCCTCAAATGATCTTAAATCTTATTTATTTCCCAACTATTTAGTTGTTTCCTTTGTTATCAATAAACTAAGTGGATGATTATTTGTAACACCCCAAAATTCGTACAGCGGAAGACTTACAAGCTTTCGGGGTGCTACGTGAATTGATACCATCGCAAGTATAGATGACAAGATAGCATAGATATTAATGTAAACCAAAGTCAACGAAAGTCAAAGTTTACATAAATCCATAATCTTTAGATAGGCAAGCCCAAAATAGATAATAGAAAACAGGTCTTTATAAAAGAAATATCAGAGTTTCCTTCGATGCCTCAAACCAAACCAAGATCCAAGCCACATCACCGTAATCCAAGTAGTGAAAGCAAGACTTCTAGTTACCTGAGAAATACATGCTTAAAAAGGTCAGCTTTCACTGGTGAGTTCATAGGTTTAAAGTAAAAATCATACGGGACCTGAAGAATTTTAGCGCTATGTGTAACTAGAGCAGACATAGACATCACAATCCAACCTCATCATAATCGCAATCAATAGTTTATCATCTTAGGCAAGATGAATGGTCATAGTGAGCGGGCCCCTCAACGGTCACTAGTCAGGCCACAGCAAGGAACCACCCATTACTGCCCCGAATCTAGGCCGCATCAGAGTCTATTCCAAACTATGGTCAAAACGCCCTAGCTCTAGGTCAACGTCTACTTCCGTCTATCCTAAAACTAGTCTACACAATAGCAAAACGAAGTAGTAGCAGGTCCAAGAAAACTAGCAGCATGTATTCTCCCCCAAATTTAGAAAAAACCGTTAAAAATACCAGTAAAAGTGGGGCTATGAAACTCACCTCGAATGTAGCAAGCAGAAATCAAGATAGATACGTATAAGCAAAAGAGAGTAAGGCTAAGACTTCACAGCAACTACGACTTGACACGACCTATTCATATAGATAGAACTTAACTTAATATAATTCTCGAAAGTTAATTACTTCCCTTAATTTCCCGAATAATTTCCATTTATTTTCCGAAAGAAAACGTTCTTTAAAAAGCTTTAGTCATCGCTTGGTATCGTTCGGTATCGATGGGTATGGGTACTAGAGACAAAGTCTCGTCTCAAATGAACTCACGCCAAATAACTCATCAAATAATATCATAACGTATAGTCCAAAATCTCTTAACGGCGTATACCTCAAATAAGTCAAATAGTCCACATAACGCGTAGTAGCATTCAAAGTATATAGTATACTAACAAATAGCACATAAGGGTCAAAGTCAAATGATATGACCTTATGGATCGATAAGTCATCGTACGAATGGTCGACGGCTTATCAAATTCGTCAACTTGATAAGTCCAACAATTTACCGACTTACTTATTAGTCCTTAAGTTATATCATTAATCGTAGGATGCATTTTTCGTCAACATGGTCGCTTAATGTTCTTATTGGGCTCGTCAGTCCAATAGGTCCAATAACGATATTAATGACCCGTTATCGATAAATAAATCCGAGACTTCACTAATAAAAGGTTAACTTAGTCATCACCAAAGGAAAAATAAGCTTTGGACTTGCTTAGCGTGCACTCGAATATTTAATAATTCACATCGAATAATTTATTTGTTTCGAAACCGTTATGGTCCTTTTTCAAGAACCTTTCCGTTATTAACTCGTAATGTAAATTCGTTATATATTCATTTAATAAGGTTCCGATAAATATTAATCTAATTTAATAGTTAATAGTTATCGTTACGTTATTATTTTATTTATTACGTTACTTATTTATTATANTTTTGGTTAATTTTTCTTAGCTTTGTTAAGTAATTCCGCATACTTAATAGAGTAATTCAGTGTTTCATTGTTAGTAGATTAGGATTTATCCAAGGCTACTAAACCCTTAACAAGCTATATAATAGTTTGGTCAGAGTATATCGATCCAACATAGTTTAATTGTTAGATATGTGTTGTCACTTTATGAGTTTATGTTAATGTAATTTTATGACCTTCCCTGCAATGCACTTTATTTAGTATAATAGTTTCATTTATTTTTGTTTTTCAGTTCACATTTCGTCCCTAAAGTTGAATGTCGGGTTTATCTTGGGTTAGCAAATGGTTAAAAGGTGAATGGACTATTATGCCCCTCGAACTAGAACAGAAAACATGCGTTGACTAAGCCCAAACGGGTCAAGGGACGCAATCGGCCTATAAAACACAAAGTTTGGACGCATGGCAACGATTTTTGTAACTTAGGGGGCATGGCGATGATTTTGGACAAGTTTAGGGACCAACGGTGTATTTTTGTCATATTTATATCATAACTTAGTGTATCTAAGTGTGTTTGTGTGACCCCATAGACTCACATAAACTTAGCCGTGTAAATATGTAATGTGCCTTTAGCATATTCCATCAAAAGTTCATTCGCTCTTGATAAGCTTAATGTTGTTTGCATTCTTCTTATCATTGAAGTTTTTGATATCACATGATAATCACCTTAGTGGAGATTATCAAATTAAGAAACTATTAGATTACTAACTGTGGCTTGCATCATGGTGCCCTGTTGCATGTGTAAAAAATAACGTTGACTATAGTCTTTAAAATACATTTGATACTTTATTAATGTTTTGCTATAAATACATAATAATATAGAGTACTAGTCATTAGGACCCGTGCGATGCACATGACTGTATATAATTGTTGATAGTGTATTCTTCGGCACTTATTCTCGTGATTATATATCTAAGTTGTGATGGTATCACACATTTTCTAAGTATAGTAATTAAGACCCATTCGTTGCAAAGGCTTATAAAATAAGCGAAAATTGTTGTTGAACAATAACGCTATCAACATTTATATCGAGCCCGTGTGCAACAGCAAAATCAATACTTATATTTATTTCAAATAGTCATGAAGAACCGTGCGTTACACATGGGCTGTATATAAGTGTTCATATCGTAATATTCGTCACTTATTTTCATCATTATATGTCTAAGTTGTGATGGTATCACACATTTTCTAAACATGATACATATTTAAAATAGTTTATTGACATTAAAAGAGTATATGTGAAAAGACTTTGTTCAAGATGTTACATTTAAAAGAGTTTCTTCACATGTAATATTTAATATGTATAGACATGAAAGCCCGTGCGAGCACATGGGCTGTATAGAAGTTTTCAAAGTTTAATATCCGTCATTTATTTTTGTCAATTTATATTCGGCACGTATTTTTGTCATTATATATATATATATATAGTCAATAATGCCCGTGCGATGCACATGGGCTGTATAGAAGTTTTTATAGATTTAAAATACGTGCGATGCACATGGGCTGTATAGAAATTTTCATAGCGTAATATTCAGCATTTATTTTCGTCATTTTATATTTAAGTTGTCATGGTATGACACATTTGCTAAGCTTTATACGTATTTAAAATACTTTATTGAGTTGCACATGGGCTCTATATAAGTTTTTATAGGGTAATCTTCGGCATTTATTTTCGGCATTATATATCTAAGTTGTGATGGTATCACATTTTCAAGCTAGGCACACATTTAAAATAATTTATTGACATTAAAAGAGTATATGTGAAGAGACTTTTATCAAGATGTTACATTGAAAAGAGTCTCTTCGCATGTAATTTTTTAATATGTATAAGTTACATAAATTATTTTAAATGTGAAGCGATGACATTAATGTTGGAGACCTTTTATATTCATCCCAGTGCGATGCACACAGGTTGGATCTAATTGTTTTTTTCGTAATGTTCAGGACTAATTTTTGGTTCATGTTTGAAACTCTCATTTTTTTTTGAAAGACGGACTTCGTTGTTCAAATAAATTACATTATTAAAAGCGAACTATAAAAAAATTTCTTTTTTAACAAAACTATAGAAACATAAAACATTAAATTAATTAGTATATTCAAGAGTATAAATTATAATTCGTATAATAAAAAATCAGATCCAATGACCCAAGTCCGAATGATAAACCCGCTCCAATCAATCAATAGACCCGACATTTAAGTAAACACAATTAGACTAAACACAATTTTCTTCTCCTTTATATACTTCTTCGATTTAGAAGATTCTCATTGTTAAGATGATAGTGTGAAGATATTTTTATTATATACTATCATTTTCAATATGTAACATCGACATAATTTACACAATCATATCAAATATCAAAGTCACGCAATATTCCAAGACGTTTAATTAAGAAAGTGACATTAACACACCGCAAGACAAAAAACTACTTCCTCCGTCCTATATTAAGTGTCCACTTTAATAATGCACAAAGTTTTAGGAGATTCCACTAACTAAACTCTCCACCAATCAAATATTATTTTTACCCACTAAAGTCTCATTTGATTGGTTGAAAGTTACAAGTGGACACTTAATTTGGGACATCCAAAGATTCCATTGTGGACACTTAATATGGGACGGAGGGAGTACATTAAGAGCGAAAATATTAAAATGCACCAACAAAGTGTAGTAATAATTATTGATTAAAAATTGAATGCTCGTCACATTATTTTCAATAAACTTACTTGCTAACGAATCAATAGTATTAGCCCGTTTATCAGTATTACATGAAGTAAAATATTGCATGTTTAATTTGTAACGTACTATTAATATAAATGCTAAGTATTCATCCCACCGATAGCCGTGGCGTTATTCTTGTTTTTGTTGTTGTTCTTGTTGTTGTTGTCTTTGTCGTTGTTGTTCATTGGTCTTTTGCATGTTTTGTTCTTGTTACAATTTATGTGACTTCTCGATCTCTTTCTTTAATGCTTCTTGACGCGCTACAAAAAATAATTAGATATAGTTGATCGTTAGTAACTTAAATACAGTTAATCAATATATTGCATTTTTGATCAAAGTAAAAATGTTCGTGCATGTTTCACTTAATTGATAAGACAACGATGTGTAGGATCTCTTAAACCATTAGAGAAGATGATGTTACTACCAAACCTCCTAAGCACCATCTTTATGTCCTACATTGTTACACACACAAAACACACGTGAAATTTACATAAAACAATATAAATCAATATGCTAAATAAGTAAGACGATATGATGCTTACTTTACCACCATAATAAGTTGTAGCCCAATGTGCACGCGGTGTGGAGGAAGTTGTGGTTTGTTGTGTGTGATTTTTGACACATTATATAGTTGATAAAATATTTGTAACTCATGGACGGGAAGGTAAAAAGACTAACCACTAATTGGTGTGTTTAATTTATGCATTCATGGCATTTTTGGTTTGTATTCTTTGAGGTTATATACTTACCACTTAAGCATGCAACCTAAACCAATGTACTTACACATGAAGCCTCCTAATAGCAAAATCAATTCATGAAATATTAATTCACACCCATTTGCATTTATAAGACTACTTAGTCTTTTATTATACTAGGCAAGCAGGCCCGTGCGTTGCACACGGGCTGTATCTAAGTGTTCATAACGTAATGTTCACTAATTTTCGTCATGTATTCATTGCGGGATCATGTCATTTCATTATTTGAATACACTTGCAAACATGAATAGTCATGAAAGCCCGTGCGATATACATGGGCTGTATAGAAGTTTTCAAAGTCTAATGTCCGTCATTTATTTTCGTCATTTTATATTCAGAACGTATTTTTGTCATTATATATATAAGTTTTCATGGTAGCATACATTTTGTAAGCATGATAGGTATTTACAATAGTTTATTGACATGTAATCTTTTAAGATGTATTTTTTTACGTAATATTTTTTGTCTATTTATTTTGGTATTGACTCTATCGTTTTTTATTTGAACTAACTAATATTAATACATCGGGCTAAGTTATAACTATTTCTTATGATAGTCAACAATTCTCGTGCGATGCACATGGGTTGTATAGAAGTTTCCATAGATTTAAAATACGTGCGATGCACATGGGATGTATAGAAGTTTTTATAGCGTAATATTCGGCATTTAATTTTGTCATTTTATATTTAAGTTTTCATGGTGTCACACATTTGCTAAGCTTTATACGTATTTAAAATACTTTATTGAGTTGCACATGGGCTGTATATAAGTTTTAATAGCGTAATCTTCGGCAATTATTTTCATCATTATATATCTAAGTTGTGATGGTATCACATTTCTAGGCATGACACACATTTAAAATAGTTTATTGACATTAAAAGAGTATATGTGAAGAGATTTTTTTCAAGAAGTTATATTAATGTTTTAATATGTATAAGTTACATAAATTATTTTAAATATGAAGCGATGACATTAATGTTGGAGACCTTTTATATTCATCCCCGTGCGATGCACACAGGTTTGGACTGCCTCAGGACCCATCTGATGCACACAGGTTGGATCTAATTGCTTTTTTCGTAATGTTCGGGACTAATTTTTGGTTCATGTTTGAAACTCTCATTTTTTGTGAAAGACGGACTTCGTTGTTCAATAAATTACATTATTAAAAGAGAATTATAAAACAAATTTCCTTTTTAACAAAACTATAAAAACATAAATCATTAAAGTAATTAGTATATTCAAGAGTATAAATTATAATTCGTATAATAAATTATAATTCGTATAGTAAAATATTGCATGTTTAATTTGTAACGTACTATTAATATGAATGCTAAGTGCCTTTCAAAAAAATAAATATATGAATGCTAAGTATTCATCTATATTGACACCGGCGGCCGTGGCGTTGTTCTTGTTGTTGTTCTTTTTGTCGTTGTTGTTCATTGACATTTTGCATGTTTTGTTCTTGATACAATTTTTGTGACTTCTCCATCTCTTTCTTTAATGTAAAGAGGTTTTTTGCAAAATGTTATATTTAAATGAGGCTTTTCATATGTAATATTTTAATATGAGTAAGTTACATAAATTATTATTTTTAATTAATGCATTATTACAACATTTTTCCATAAACTATAATATCGAATTTGGAGCATTCATTAGTAACTCACTTTAAGTATTTACAGTATGACGACATGAATCACATGATCTCAAACTCAAATGAATAATGCTTACCTCGTGATAGGTGTAGGATAACATTTGAAATACAATTTTCTTCTCCTTTATAAACTTCTTTGATTTAAAAGATTCTCATTGTTAAGATGATATTGTGAAGATATTTTTATTATATAATACCATTTTCAATATGTAACATCGACATAATTTTCACAATTATATCAAATATCAAGTCACGCAATATTCCACGACGTTTAATTAAGAAAGTGACATTAACACACCGCAAGATAAAAAACTACATTAAGAGCAAAAATATTAAAATGCACCAACAAAGTGTAGTAATAATTATTGACTAAAAATTGAATGCTCGTCACATTATTTTCAATAAACTTACTTGCTAACGAATTAATAGTATTAACCCGTTCATCGGTATTAGATGAAGTAAAATATTGCATGTTTAATTTGTAACGTACTATTAATATGAATGTTAAGTATTCATCCCACCGGTGGCCGTGACGTTGTTCTTGTTGTTGTTGTTGTTTTCTTTGTCGTTGTTGTTCATTGGCCTTTTGCATGTTTTGTTCTTGATACAATTTTTGTAACTTCTCGATCTCTTTCTTTAATGCTTCTTGACGTGCTACAAAAGACAATTAGATATAGTTGATCGTTAGTAACTTAAATACAGTTAATCACATTAAAAATGTTCGTGCATGTTCCACTTAATTGATAAGACAACGATGTGTAGGATCTCTTAAACCATTAGAGAAGATGATGTTACTACCAAACCTCCTAAGCACCATCTTTATGTCCTATATTGTTACACACACAAAACACACGTGAAATTTACATAAAATAATATAAATCAATATGATTAATAAGTAAGACGATATGATGCTTACTTTACCACCATTATAAGTTGTGGCCCAATGTGCACGCGGTGTGGAGGAAGTTGTGGTTTGTTGTGTGTGATTTTTGATACATTATATAGTTGATGAAATATTTGTAACTCATGGACGGGAAGGTAAAAAGACTAACCACTAATTGGTGTGTTTAATTTATGCATTCATGACATTTTTGGTTTGTATTCTTTGAGGTTCAGAGATGCTTGAAACATGTTGTACCGTACAAACTTTTGTGCACGATTTCTCATGCAAAACATATTGTACCGTACAAACTACATTTGTTGAAATCACACTTGAAGGGTATATTTGGAGTAATCAACTCATGAAACATTTATTAAGGGCATTTTGCATTTATAAGACAACCTAAGTTTATATAATATATAAGATATGATGTTCATCCATCAAAATCATATCAATACCAGATATCTTTGTTTGATGGCTAACACCAAAATACTAGTTTCATAAAGAAATGATTTTAACTTTGATGTTGCATTTTTCAGATGTATCATCGATTTCAGAAAGTGGAGTTCTAGCCATACTTTTACATGCGAAAGAAAAAAACACAAAATTTGTTTACAATATGGTCAGGAAATATACAAATAAGATTTGTAAATCTAAACAATATCTAAAAAAAAATAAAAAATAAAAAATAAAATAAAATAAAATAAAATAAAATAAATAAAAATAAAAATCTAAAAAGAATTTGCAATGTTTTGAAGACTACCTTTTTTTTTAAAGATGAATGAATAATGATGTTTTGCAAGCTTGTGTGGATGTAGATGCAATGTTGAATAACGGTGTTTATAAGACGGAATTAGGGTTTGTTTCACATTTAAATTTGAAAAATATATGGTGAAAAAAATATATACTATACAAGTTTAGTATTTGTCACGATTTATTTTTTTTAAGGAAAATATAAAGTTTTATATATCCTCACAAATTTACACGTTTTATCACAATTTATTTTTAGCAAGAAACTTTTATCATAATTTAATTTTTAGCACGAAAGTTTAATTAATCACTTTTACTTTCTTATGCTTTTTTTTCTTTTAGTTTTGACACATGCATGTTTGAGCGTTTTTTATTAAAAAATGACAAGAGTAATTAAAATTTCTATATTTAAAAAAAAAATTATCAATAAGAAAACTCAATTGCAAAACTGATTAAAAAATTAAAAAAAAAAAAAAAAAAAAAAAACAACAAAAATCTAACTTTATTATGTAAAAGACTAGAAGATTACAATTATTTGAAGGGGATGTCATATGTGAACAAAGAAAATTTAATTAGAAAAGATCCGCAAAATCGCACGCGGCACTCACACCGCTAAATAAAATACTATTTACCCATACGGCCTCAAAAGACGAGCTACCCATTTTGTCTCATTTTAAAAACTGTATGTTATTTTATTTTTCGTCGGCAAGTGCCAAACTATAAAAATTACTTAAAATACTCATCGCACACGAATCACAATGCGACAAAAGAGTAAAAGATTGTCAAAGTATCCGGGACCATTTTGACTTTTTCTTTATTGTTTGGTAATTAAGATCTCCTTTGACATTTTAAAAAGTCAATCACACTCTCCAACTGTAAAATAAAAAGAAGATTAAAAAGGTAAAAAAGATCACCCCCGAATAATAAAGAAAATAAATTACATCCGTTGTATTGCATGTGCTCATTTGTATATATTGCAGTTTAGTGTATGATGTTGCTCTTTTGAGAGTTTTAGCGTGTGAGTTTACTCAAACTTTGAGGTCCTTTTTTGCAGTTTGTGTTTGATCTAAAGATTCGTTTGATTCATTGTAATCTGGTGTAAGTTGATGTAATTGTAATCTTACATTATGTAGGTTGTTTAGTTTGCAGAATTTGAGAGAATTATAATTCATTTTACATTACGTTTGATGTTTGGTTTCGAATGTGATTATAACCACTCCAATTGCATCAAGTGAGAAAATTCAGATCATACAGCAAGTTAGATAAAAAGTTTTAAAGTATGTTAGTAATCCTTAATTTTACAATTTAAAGCACCATAATTTGAAAAACTATTATTATTATTATTATTATTATTATTATTATTATTATTATTATTATTATTATTATTATTATTATTATTATTATTATTATTACAAAACATCACTTTATTATAAACTTATAAGATTCACAAAAAATTAATGAGAGCCGAGATATTATATGAGACCCCCACTCCTCTAGTTATAGCAAAGTTAATCCTACTAAATATATGAACAGCAATACGTGCCCCAAAGTATTGAGTCACCGAGAACTTTTGGATCCGTTTCAGTAAGGTTACCGCATCGTCATCAACGTCATCGTCATCGTCATTATTATTATTATTATTATTATTATTATTATTATTATTATTATTATTATTATTATTATTATTATTATTATAAACATCACTTTATTAGAAAATCATTGGATTTACAAGAAATTAATGGGAAGCCGAGATACTATATGAGTCCCCACTCCTCTAGCTATAACAAAGCAAATCTAACTAAAGATATTATTATTATTATTATTATTATTATTGTTATTATTATTATTATATTTACATTATCAAATATTTTTATTTTATAATTAAATAATATAAATTTACTAAATATTATTATATTTAAAAAATTATTAATGTTTTTTATATAATTTATTTTATTTATTATTTAATTTAAATACTTTATTATTATTATTTTAATAATTGTATATTTTTATTAAACTTAACAAACTCTAGTTATTATTATTATTATTATTATTATTATTATTATTATTATTATTATTATTATTATTTTGTTAGTATTATTATAATAATTAATTAATTTTATTAAATTTAACTCTCAGTAATTATTGTTGTTGTTGATGTTGTTGTTTTGAATTACAACTAAAATCTATTCACGTTACAACTAATTCAGGTTACAATAATAGTTCGCTAGATTATAATTCATTTACATTTCAATTCATTCATAATTAATATTCTTTGACAGATTACCATCCTTTTAATAACATTATGTGAACCAAACGATCCCTAAGATTATTTCATAATACAACTTATAATTGTAAGATTATTCTGGTTAGAAGAGATAAAATATATTCTTAGTCATGGTCGATATTGAAAAAGGTCTTTAGATACTTCGCATTGATTTACTTGAGACTTGTTCATATTAAGTTGGAATCTTTGAAGTATGCGTTATAACTCATATTTGTGTCTCACACAAATCACCTAATTCACAACAATGTGTGACTAATGATGTACTTTGATAACAGGGTTACCTTATGAACATTTCGATCTACGAGTAATAAATCATATAAACTCGACAAGTGATTTGCTAAAGGGAATTTTTTTCTCTCCCAAATAAGTGACATAAGATACCATACAATACGTAGGCTTTGCTAACCATAACTCTAAAGACTTTGAGCTAACAATATTTAGTGAAAATAACATTTTGTGGGCTTATATTTCCATATTCACTAGTAATTAGTCATTATTAAAATGGAATGTAGTGTTAATTAAAAAAAGTTTAAAGGTCATAAGTAATTGTATATTTTATTTTGTAAAGTTAAACCCTAACCCTTAAAGCTAGGCTTAGTAAAAAATATTTACGTAGTTGAAAGTTTTTTATGAATGTTGTGTGTCAAAATGAAAGAAAGGAAAAGTATATTGCTGATACAGTGATACGTAACAAGTATCTAACTTTTGAACCACAATATTACTTGAGTGATAAAAGGGAAATAAAGTAAAAGAAATCTAATCCCTAGTTATATCCGGAATCCTTGTGAAGGCCAGCTGCAACTCTCTCACACATACACGCTTTTTTCCATTTCCATAATTAAAAATAATAATAATAGTATAGAATAATAATAATAATAAATAGAAAAATAAAGTAAACATCAAAAGTTATGTTTATATCCTTAGTTCAAAAAGAAAAAAGAAAAAGGAAGTTGTGTTTGTATCCCTTTTCAACTGATACAAAATTATGTATCTTTCTCCGGACCATAATGAGAATGTTTTTTACCAAAATAACTGTTATTTCAAGTTATGCCTAAAACATGTAAAACATATTTGTGTTAGATATTGTGATGCAAAATTGTCGTTGAAAGAAGACTTTGAATGTGTTTGTTTGATGACAATAATCGAACATCGTCAGTCATCGTCATATGAAACCATGTATGCAAATAATCTTTGTTATTTTTACAAAATTATACAGTAATTATTAAGAAATTAATACATTTATGTTTTTTGTTGGAATTTTACATATATCAAAAGTCTAAGCCACTTTATTTACTTTTTTCTTTTTTGGTATTACTCCATATTATTACAATTTTAATACAAAATAATAATAATAATAATAATAATAATAATAATAATACTGAGTAATAAATAAATAAATAAATAAAAATGTCACCCTTTATTTTATTACCACACCAATATATAAAATCTCACACATCCTCTTTTCTCTCACTAAAAAAAAAGTCAGCGCCTTGATTTGTCTCCATTGTTTCTCTCAAACAAAAACATGGAAGCTGATTGGGACCTACATGCGGTGGTCAGAGGCTGTTGCTCCACCACCACCACCACGNATTTTGTAAAGTTAAACCCTAACCCTTAAAGCTAGGCTTAGTAAAAAATATTTACGTAGTTGAAAGTTTTTTATGAATGTTGTGTGTCAAAATGAAAGAAAGGAAAAGTATATTGCTGATACAGTGATACGTAACAAGTATCTAACTTTTGAACCACAATATTACTTGAGTGATAAAAGGGAAATAAAGTAAAAGAAATCTAATCCCTAGTTATATCCGGAATCCTTGTGAAGGCCAGCTGCAACTCTCTCACACATACACGCTTTTTTCCATTTCCATAATTAAAAATAATAATAATAGTATAGAATAATAATAATAATAAATAGAAAAATAAAGTAAACATCAAAAGTTATGTTTATATCCTTAGTTCAAAAAGAAAAAAGAAAAAGGAAGTTGTGTTTGTATCCCTTTTCAACTGATACAAAATTATGTATCTTTCTCCGGACCATAATGAGAATGTTTTTTACCAAAATAACTGTTATTTCAAGTTATGCCTAAAACATGTAAAACATATTTGTGTTAGATATTGTGATGCAAAATTGTCGTTGAAAGAAGACTTTGAATGTGTTTGTTTGATGACAATAATCGAACATCGTCAGTCATCGTCATATGAAACCATGTATGCAAATAATCTTTGTTATTTTTACAAAATTATACAGTAATTATTAAGAAATTAATACATTTATGTTTTTTGTTGGAATTTTACATATATCAAAAGTCTAAGCCACTTTATTTACTTTTTTCTTTTTTGGTATTACTCCATATTATTACAATTTTAATACAAAATAATAATAATAATAATAATAATAATAATAATAATACTGAGTAATAAATAAATAAATAAATAAAAATGTCACCCTTTATTTTATTACCACACCAATATATAAAATCTCACACATCCTCTTTTCTCTCACTAAAAAAAAAGTCAGCGCCTTGATTTGTCTCCATTGTTTCTCTCAAACAAAAACATGGAAGCTGATTGGGACCTACATGCGGTGGTCAGAGGCTGTTGCTCCACCACCACCACCACGACCACAACCACCACAGCCACCACCACAACCAGTCAACTAGACACTTATAACCATCACAGTCAACAAAAGTCAACGCCTCATGATAATAGCATAATGGATGCTTTTCCAGATCTATATCAACCCACAAGTGATAATAGTATAGAAAACTTTTTGAATAATCTTTACAACCCTTTGCAGTTTGCAAATTTACAAAATCAACCCATTTGTTCTCAGAGTTTACCAGTCTCACCCTTGTCTGTTCTTGGTGGACTACAAGATCCACCATATTATCAGCAGAAGCAGCAACAAGTGACACAGTTTCAAGGAAAGCAGCAAGGTTTGAGTGTGTCTAGGTGTACAAGTTCTACTGCACAAAGTACAACGAAGTTTAAGAAAAGGTAAAAAGATTTTTGGATTTTTGTTGAATATTAGATTTGTGTAATAATACCCTTGAAGCAAATTGATTTTGTAGCATCATTTAATTATATTTTGGTGAATAAAGTGATGATATTGTTTACCTTTTTAAGTGTTACATGAATGAAGAATATGTTATCTGGGAGGTACCCACATGCAGTAATACTTGTCAGAATAAATTCCAAAATATTAATGAATGTATTTTTGTATATTGTTCTACAGGAAAAATCAAGTTAAAAGGGTTTGCCAAGTGCCAGCTGAAGGAACATCAACATCAACTTCTGATTTGTGGTCATGGAGAAAATATGGTCAAAAACCCATCAAAGGATCTCCATACCCAAGGTAATTTGTATTTTTAATCTCCCCCATTTTTTGTTCTATTATTGTCACAATCTTAAAAGTTGTTTTGTACAAAATTTACACTTGTTGTGAGCATAATAAATCTTGAAAGAATTCCAAGAACCAATTGTACTAGAAGATTTTGGATAAAAAAATATTGGTTGAGTTATGAGCATGACAAATCTTGGCAACTAGGTGGTGTTTTTTTAAGCTTATATAAGATAAGCGGTTTTCGGCTTATATACTATAAGCCACAATTTTGTGGCTTAAAATAAGCCACAAAATTGTGGTTCATGTTATATAAGCGAACTCATATAAGCTAATAAGTTAATTAGTGTTTAACTTAGCGTATAGAATACAGAAGTAAGGTTTGTTTGTAAAAACTTCTTTTTGAAGCTGCTTAACTTTTACATTTTTATACGGTTTATAATTACATATACAACTACCGGCTAGCTCCTAGCTGCTTATTGCTTGTAGCTGCTAATTCTGCAAACCTTAACCATTGAGTGATTAATATTTGTTAAAAAGCATCATACATAACTTTTCAAGTTTTGTTAATATAACCTTTTTCTTAAAACAACAGGGGATATTACAGATGCAGCACATCAAAAGGCTGCTCAGCTCGAAAACAAGTCGAACGCAACCGAACTGACCCGAACACACTAATCATCACATACACTGGAGAACACAGCCACCCAGTGCCATCTCCACGCACCTCTACATCCACCACCACCAAGAACAACAAAACCACCACCACCACCACTGAACCAACCCCATCATCACCAATCTCACCCTCAACCACCTTATCTCCAATGACTGAAAAAACAGAAGAAAATGACACTGATGATGACGTCACTGGTGATGATATCTTTAACGGGCTGTGTGAATTTGATACCACAGACATGTTTTCCAACCATCATATGATGTTGAGCGTTTGAATTTGTGTGACGATGAGTTTAAATCCCGCGGTTAAAAGATCGGAATGTCGAGGCTTTGACTTTTGGACGTTTGACTTTAGGGATGCAGACGTCAGCATGATGAGATTATACGCGTTTAGTTGCGCTGACTTTTGATATTATCTATTACCAGATTAAAAGTTGCTAAATCCAGAGTAAATATTTTTACTAGGTTGTATTTACTTTGGATTTAATAATTTAATTCGTTCTTTTATTTGTATTATCTTTTTGTTCTTTGTGCTTTTTTGTGATGAGCCGTTGATAAAGTGAAACTGGCTTTTGTCTAGATGATGGTTAAAGTAATGTTTCTTGTACAGTGTTCATCAATTATTGTACGTTGTTTACTGTTTGTTTTACATGTGTTGGGAGATGTGTGTTGCTATTTTTGGCAGTTTGGACATGTAGTCTTTTTGAGGCTCAAAGAGTATTTGCAAACTACAATGGGCATTTGTGAACTACGGAGTACATTCGTCTCCTTTTCTCCATATTAAACTAATAAAATCAAAAGATAATTATACGAAAATTTTTCTTAATAGTATTAATTTTTTGAGTTGCATGTAACATCATTTAAATTGAATTATTTTCTAGCAAACTTTTTGAATATAGATTATGTGTATCGATTCGTGTATTTTTGGGTATCGAATCAAGTACTTTTAAAAATCGAATCAATTATTTTGGGAATCGATACACACAATAAATGGAATTTTAAAAATCGAATCAATAGTTCGATTGAAACGTCGCTACATACAACTACAGACAAGTAAGATACATTTTTAAACAATTAGCCCTAAAATCAAACCATAACCATTAGATACCTATACATTACGTTCAAATCATCAACAAATAAATTTATTAATCACTACAAAACAAACCACACCAACATACCCTAACCCAAAAAAAGAAGAAAATAATAATAATAAAATAAAAAAAAATAAAAAAACGGTTGGTCAAACAAATTACCAAACTAGTGGAAAGTGGTGGTGATAACGCGTGGTTTGAGAGGAAAGTAGTGGTGTTAACGTGAACTGATGGAGGCTTCAAGCATGCTTAAGGCTTCCATTACCACTGGTCTTATATTATGTATGTCTAATTATTTTTTCCAAGGAGAAAAGATATATAAGAAGAAAACATATTTGTTAAATCTAACTTTTCTATAAACTTGATGTATATTACCTATCTGGTTTTAGACGTGAACGGTCAATATGTGACTGAGGGTGTACAACCTAACCATTTACACTCAAATTATACTATATAACATTCATTAATGTGCATATTGGAGCCGGTACTGTTAGCTTTGCTATTTGTGGAAGATAACGACTTACACGTGAATTGGACTAAATACGTAAGATATTTGCACCCGCATGGACTAATATTGTAAACGGGGCACAATAGTGTTGTAAAAGACCTATAAATACTCCTCATGACTCTCCATGAGGGGTGTGAGAAAGTTTGTCGTTGATTCATTTTCTTTCATATCCAATAAACATTTTTCTTTCACCTTTCTCTATCTACTTTCTCTCTCTAACCATGTATCTTATGTATCATCATTCCCAGCCTCTCGACCTCGTATATTAATGTGAATCTTTGATGTTTACAAGTGGCACCAAAGCCTAATCATGAGTGTGTAGGGTTGGTTGGGTCAAAATTGAACTGAAATAAGTTTTTAAGTTGTTTTCAAAAGTTTCATGGGTTTTTGGTCTCATTTGATTCGAAATTCTGGTGTTTTGATGTTATAAAGTTGTTAAAGATTGACAAAATCATGTTCCTAAAACATTTCTAAGCTCAAATCCATCATAGGTTTACGTTTCAAAGCGTTTTTTAGCGTTTTTGTTCGTTTTTTGGTGAACAATTTAGTATTTTGATGGTATGGTGTTGTTGACACCGAATTTGGTGCCAAGAAAACACCGAATTCGGTGAGTTTAATAGGGAACCGAATTAGGGCACCGAAATATGGAACCGAGATATAGGAAGCCGAGTTTTGTGGGGAAGCCGAGTTTGGTGGGTTTAATAAAAGCCGAGATAGGGGCCACGCCGAAATACAACACCGAGATCCCTCACTGAAATACCCCCAAACCGAAATTTGGTCCAAGCTGAAATTGTGTTGAGGCCAAGAATCCATAAAGCCGAAATAGGGAACCGAATTAGGGCACCGAGATTGAAGGAACACAACTTCTGGAACCAAGTTGTGATGCGGAAGTTGTGAAGCTGGGTTTTGTGAAATCGAAATTGCGTCAAGCCGAAATTCACAACCCAAGATTGTGAAGCCGAACTTTGACCAACAGAAGCGAAGCTTTGACTCTTTAGAAGCCGAAATTTAACTTTTTGCAGCAAAACTTCAAATCATTGTGACTTTTAAACCGTGGCTCCATTTTCCTAGTATAACCTATCAAAACGACCGTTGGAACATGTATAATAGCGGGTGAATTTATTCACCTAAATGCACTTTCGAGCCCAAAAACGCTCCAAAAAGAAGATATGGATGTTTTTACGATTAAACGCCAAATCATTTCACTATTTTCACCGCTTAAACCTTAACCCTAAAACCGAAAACCATTATAACCAAACATTTATCACACATCAATCTCGTGAGATGATCCTTATGATTCACGTCAAATGACAATGACTAGTACCTTTTCTTTTCTTTTCTTTTCTTCCTTATTTTATTTTATTTTATTTTATTTTATTATTATTTTATACTAATGAGTCTTTGTACGGTATCACTTATTTATCTTGAAGTCTAGAGGCTGGTTAGATGAGTGACTTTTGGAGATTCTTGTTTGGGCATTCATGTTTGGGAAACCATCCATAGTGATTAAGACTTTGCTATCTAGTTATACCTGATGTAA
Source organism: Artemisia annua (assembly GCA_014162995.1). Classification (NCBI taxonomy): domain Eukaryota; kingdom Viridiplantae; phylum Streptophyta; class Magnoliopsida; order Asterales; family Asteraceae; genus Artemisia; species Artemisia annua. Next base: position 103,342 of record LBNU01005793.1, on the reverse strand, counting down.
GGAGTTACGTTGTAGTTTCACAAAGTATAGCTATCACTTAAAGGATTTACGTTGTAGTGCTTAGTATCACATGAAGTTATGGATGGTTTAAGAGGCAAAATAAAACATATACCTTTTTGTGATTGGGGTATATTGTATTGAGTGATTTGTGTCATCAGTTGGACAAGTCACATTATCGTTCTTAGTCACACTATCATACAAGCTTAATTCACAAGTCTAAGAGGTGTCTACTTCATTCTCAAGTTTGTTATATTGGGTTATCTCTATACGTGGTCATTACTAGCTGGTTGGATTTTTAAGAGATTGCTTATAGGTTGATGAGATAGTAGTAGAGAATCATAGTTATCAACATATACACATGGGATATTGAGCTACATTTACTGCTTCGAGTTGATTACGGTATGCACACAATATTATGATGATTCTGATAACTCGCAACCATCATGAGGGAGGAGTTGTGTTTCGTCTTTTGTGATTGGTTTATTGAGGGAATTGTGAGTTATGTTGATATGATACTCTCCGAACATACAACCATTGTGCTACAGTCTACAGTCTATTTTCTTCGTTGCGTGTTTAAAGACTTAAGAGATTTTATGAAGGGTTGTCAGTTTATGAGGGAGCAAATTAAAGAATAAGGCTCAGTAGTTAGGAGGGAGTAATAACCTAACTAGATTATTACAACACATGAAGTTCAGAGCTACAAAGATCAGTGCATTTACTGCCAAGATTGATGCCAAAGTATTCAAAAGAAGGAACTTCAAGGATGATGCATAAGGAGTTCAGAGTTGAAGAAGATCAGAGTCGTCAGTGCCAAAGATCAAAGCCGAGGTCATCGAAAGAAAGAACTCCAAGTCATCCTAAGTATCTAGACTACAACGACATCCTTAGAGACTCTGCACTTCATCAACATTGTTTATCATTGTTATTTACTTTGCTTATATACTTATATGTCTCATTGTAACCATTCACGTGTGGCGCTATCTTGGAGGGAGATTGTTAGCTTTGTGATTTTATGAAGATAACGTCTTACATGTGAATTGGACTAAGATACATAAGATAGTTGCACCCGCATGAGGTAATATCGTAAATGGTGCAAACTAGTTTTGTAAAAGGCCTATAAATACCCCTCATGACTCTCCATGAGGGGTGTGGGAAAGTTTGTAGTTGATTCATTTTCTTTCATATCTAATAAACATCTTTCTTCACCTTTCTCTCTCTAATCATGTATCTTGTTTATCATCATTCCTAACCTCCTGACCTCATATATTAATGTGAATCTTTTATGTTTACCGTTTTGAAGTCACCGGTTGAGTGGTTGGCTTCAAGGAGTAGGATGGCTCGGGTGCATTGTGGAGCCGCGGCTCGAGTTGGCATTGTTTACATGCCGAGCCGAGCCGAGCCATCTGCTTAGATGGACTAAAATAAGTTTAGTGGGTTTTCCACTTATTTGCCACTTAATTTTAGGATTCACTACATGTTTTACACTTGTTTTTCATTATCGGTTCTCGATGTCTTTATACCAACACCATATCAGATTTTTTCATTTGTTTGGTTTGTTTTTATTCAAAGATCAAGCACACACAAGGGGTGCATGTAAGGAAATTAGACAAGAATTTACTTTAGGTAAAAAATATTGTTATTTAGGGTATGTTGATTTAGTTGGTAAAAGCTTAAATTGTTTTAGGGGTTTTGGTAAGTATGATGAGTGGAACGCTTGATTATGCTTTCTGTGTCATTACATTTAGCTAAAAGATTATCGAGTTGCTAGGGTTTTTGTTCTTTGTTCGTGCATTTTACTTTGAATCAAGTTATTAAGTTTAGTTTTCTTGATTTTGCGTTTAAGTTAGAAATTATTCTAAGGGCTTGCTGTCTAAAATTTGAAATGCATGTTTCCATTTTGCAGGATTTATGGCTGATAAGGGTAGCACTTGTTTGGCTACTTTAGTTTCGAAAAAATCGGAACACATAAAATGCAACTATATTTTGCAGCCAACTTTAGTTTTAGCGCGGAAAAACCCTATAGCATAAAATGCAATCATTAGCCGATATGACATATGGGCCAATATACTAGATTTGGGATTTCGATAAATGTCATATGTTTTGTGGATCCTATTTGGCTATCATTTACTTTCCTGTGATGATTCAGTTTTTTTATGAGTAGAAATTTGGCATAGAAAAAACTGGATGGCTTAAAATGCAGTTGTGTTTTGCAGCTAATAAGATATCTGAGCCCAGATTCGATTTGTTTCATAACTTGGCACCACAAAGTAGAAGTTCCTAGTGATTGATTTTTTTTTTGTTGGTAGACTAAATCCCATTGCAATCGATTCTTGAGGAGTGTATGTGCGCTTGGTATAATCTTGAGTTTTGTTGTGTTTTCCCTTAGGATTATATCTAGCTCTCTCAGCGCTTCTTGAGAATGTTGAGATCCTACGCTCTGCTTTGTAGTTGTTGTATGAAGGCGATTCTCGAGGAGTGCGAGAGTGCTTGGTATAATCTTAAGCTTTATTACGTGTTCCCTTAGGATTATATCTAGTACCCTTAACACTTCACAAGCATGTTGAAATCTTGTGCTATGATTCATTCGTGCATAATTTTTAGATATGGAAGGGTTAAAAAGGTATGTGTGTATATAAGTATCTTTCATGTGGATTGTGACTTTGTGGATTTGTTAATAGTTAATGTTTGTTTTTACACAACGATATTTGATTCATAGTATTTGTGTGACTATGATGATTTGGTTACTTGCTGAGTTGTAATTTAGGCATGGCTAAAACTAGATGGCATAAAATGCAATTGTCTTTAGTGGCCGATGCGATATCTGAGCCAAAGCAATCTGAGTAAAAAATAAATGCAAAATAGTAAGACCATGGGATTTTATATACTGCTTCGAACACAATATTTTATTATATGGGTGATAAACGTCGCTGCTTATTGCTGGAATGATGCCTTTTAACAGTGAAGTGTATTGTTTGGATATGATGAATTATGCCGAGCCAAACACTGGATGACATAAAATGCAACTTTTTTGTGTGGCTAATACGGTATCTGAGCCAACACATAAAGATATTTAGTCCAAACAGCAGTACCAGCTCCAAAGTTCCACTTGAACAACTGTTGATGTATAATACAACATAACATATACAGATGCAATAGTGTTGTGTATTTTTGAAGCATATTTGGAAGGTAACAGTTTGCGCTTATCTCGGCTTGTAAACAGTACATTATGCTTTCTTTTTGACATAAATGATAAAGTAGATGTATAACATGCCATTAACCCTTGGTGTAAAACACACTAAAAAAAGGCAGGTACCATAAATCCTTTATTTTGTCTAGAACGGATTAAAATCGCAATAATGCACATGTTGGCGTGGCAATTTACTTAGTTTGCAGGCATGGCGGGTTAATCTGCTTTTTTTAGATTCTCTACAGACCTGAGCGCTGAGGGGAAAGCGAGCAGTCAAGAATCTCATGATGGGACTGCGAAAACTGAAACGTCTGCATATGCGTAATCCGAGGATTCATGCAAACATGATCTCATGATTAGCATAAGACCCATAGTGAGGATGTGATGATTAATTTGGATGTGTTTTACTAGAATCTAGCAAATTTGAGATTGTTCATATCTTGGCAGGCAACTTACTAAGCTGATAGCCATGATGGATTAATCCTTTTTTAAGATTCTTTGCATCTGAGCCTCATCAAATCAGGAATTTTGAGTCGCAACGTCAAAATTGTTTGATTAAATTCGTGAAGCATGCAGCAATAAGTTCGCTGGTAAAGAGTTTGTTTTTGGTTTCTTTGATATCAATGTGATTTACTTCAAATGTTTCATATTTTGTTTCTTGCAACTTGTAGTTTATCAGAGCATTGGGTAATTTATCTTTATGTAATTGCATTTTGAGGTTTAGGAGGAAAAGTGCTTAACCGAGTTCACGAAACATACGAGAGTGAGTTTGGTTGGTAAAGAGTTTGTTTTTGGTTTGTTTGATGTTGATGTGATTTGAAAGGAGTAATTATAAAGTGTACTTCAGCTGTTTGGTGTTTGTTTGTTATATCTTTTAGTCTGTTAGTGAATTAGGCAAGTTATCTTGATATTTATATATATATGTATTTTAGATTATTATAAAAGAGAGTTAAATGAGATCAATTAGCTATTGAGCTTAATTAAGATAATTAATAAATGGGCATTCAATTAAGTTGGTTCGGACAAAATCCCAAGAAACCCATAGTGGGCCCAGGGTCTGCCGAACCTCCAAAAGGGCTATTTGGGCTTGTTTTGACTTGGAGGAAAAGTTATATTTATCTTAATGGTCCAGATAAATATATTTCTAAATAGATAAAGATTTGTTTTCTTGTAGATAAGCATTACTTATAGGATAGGGATTGGTCTAACAATAAATATAAACCTAATTAAGAATTAGATTTAGTTAGTTTTTGCAAAATGCTAAAATTATTTCCCCCTCTCTTGTTCCTTTTATCAGCTGAATATACACACACACAACACGCACACACATTGTGTGTTTGTGTTTTTATTTTATATCTACTTAGTGGAAAACTAGAAGAGGGGTTTAATAATTTTAGGGTTTTAAAGTTTTAGTTTTGAAAAGTTATTGTGAAATCAAGCAAAGATAATATGTAAATGTAAATGCAAGACACGACAAGAAGTAAATAAAAGAAAAATCAATCCATAACACAAGGATTTATAGCGATTCGGTCACAAGGCTCCTTCCTCGCCTTACTCCACTCCCCGAGTATCTGACTCGAGAGTTCACTTTACTATGTCAACAAGCATCATTCTTGGCATAGAAAACCATATATAAACTTTTACTGATACAATGCTAAATATCGAGTCATAATCTAGGTAGAACCAACATTTCTCTCTATATATTTTATGGACTAAAATACTAACCTAACTCTCTATTTGGTGCATGGTTGTGTCTATGTAACTTTGAAGTATGGTAGTTAAATATAGTAACACAACTAGGTTGCAAATACAACAACTAATAACTACAACACATAAGACTTCAAGATCTTCTTGTGTTCTTCCCTTACTAGAAAGATGAGTAGTCATGTGGACCACTTGAATGAGTATAAAACAAGATAATGATTTTTTAAAAAAAGATGTGTATTAATATATGATAGAATGTTAGAAAGATGATTACAAGGGGTAAGAAAAATGTTATGGAAAAGGCTTGCTTAAATAGGCAAGAGGAAGGCTGGATCACGCAACAACGAATCCACGGATCCCTAAAGGTATCCGTCCGTCTTGAGGGATCCGTCCCTCATATGCAAGCCAAAAGTATCCGTTTTTTAGAGGTCAATAATGTTTTGTTTGGAATATCTTCTCTTATATGATGCATGAGAAAAGCTGACATTAAAGGGCTAAGAAGCTTGCTTAGATTGTTAAACACACAAGACCCTAAAACGTGGTAATTATGTTTTCCATGCAAAACACTTTAGATGCTTTGCTCATTAGTCTTGGATCATAACCAAAATGGTTAATCCATTTTCCACGCAAGAATGCATTCGAGTTATTTCCCAAAAGGAAGATTCTTGACTAGTTAACCGGATTAAAACCTTTTCTTAAAACGAAAGTAATTTGTTTAATCAAATGAGAGTATATGAAAATATGTACGGTTCTATAAAATATGCAATAATTTCATGTAATATGTATGATAAAACACTCTTTGATCATTATACAAGTTTTAGAGATTCATGTAAATACCTTAAGTGATTATTGACAAAGGATAACTTAATCTAATTTTTTTACTTGAACTTTTAGTTAACACGCTTTATATAATTGTCATTAACAAAACGTAGAGAAATCGTTATATGAAAATAACGTGTTATGCTATTATTTGTATTAATATACTTGTTCCTGACGTGAAGGTAATCTAAGTCTAGCAGCTATGGGAGTTGGCGTAGTGTTAGTGGACTATCTATCGATTAGGTCACGCTATTAGTCTGGGGTTTGTTGTGCTGCTTGAAGGTCTACAAGTTCATGTTTGCTGGTTAGCTAAAAGTTATGTAATTTAGATTACTGTGTGATTAATTAAATTCTTGGCGTATAAGGGTTCGTGAGGGAAAACCTTTTTTGGGTAAACTATGATTTTAATAAAGTCTTCCGTTGTGCATATTAATCTGGTTAATTGCTTATTTAACTGTTAAATAAAATCTAAAATTACTACCTGTTACACACTGTTTTCCATCAGTTTCTCGCCTCTAGCACCATGTAGTTATCATGAGGATACCATGATCTTCAACATGCAAAAATAAGAAATCCAGCAAAAAAATAGACGTGAAATGTAGTTATTTATGTAAAAAATCATATTTTTTTTTCTAGTTTCTTCCATTTTTTCTAATGTCGTATTTTAGTTTTAATTTTATTTTTAAAAAATGAAATTTGAAAAAATGGAAAAATAAAATAAAATGGTAGGCTCCAAAATAATTGTTCCGGCTTCAGCTGTGAGGAATTGTGTTTTTGGGTATATGAGTGAAAAAGGATGTGAAATGGGGAAAGTGTGACGTGTCATGGCGTGACACCCAAGAAAAATCACAGCTTGAACCATAACACCTTGAGCTCTTATGAACACAGTATAGATTGCTAAATGGCTAAGTTTGCTTGCTTATTCAAGTTGAAATCATCATATCATGTAATATGACATTGACAAGATAGTAAAACATTAGTCGGCCATTTCATTTCCATTTATCTAATAGTCTCGGTGAGATATTAAAAATTTTTAGAAATTATAAAAAAACGCAATTTGAAGCATGATTTAATGCTTTTTTTAATTATTATTATTATTATTATTATTATTATTATTATTATTATTATTACGCAAAAATGTTTCTTTAGTTGATTGGAAACAAATTATTGATTCAAGGTTTTGAAAATGTAAGTTTTGATTCAATTATTCGTAAAATATGATATAAATGTCAAAATTTTGAATGGCTATTGTGAAACAAGCTTTTGTATTGAATCAGCAAAAAGGAAATTTCTACATATAAAAACTATAATTCAACACGACTAAATACATTTCTCACGTTTATTTCACAATTTCTTATATTAAAATTTTCTTTTGATCCTGATTCAACATTCATACTGTGTTCTTTTGCAGTTGCTTCCAGTTAGGACCCCTTTGGATTGTAGATGGGTTTAGGATTATGATTAGGATTAGGATTTTGATGTGACGGAGGAGAGATAAATTAATATATTTTAATAAAATAAATCTTTTATATAATAAAGGAATTACATCATTTCGGAGTGATTTTGCAAAATCAATCTTAGTGAAAAAAAATTGGACCAATAGGAAAGCTCGGTTTTGACACATAGACGAAATTGAGCAATGTGATTGGCCAATAAAAAGTCAAAATTGAATTGATTTTGGTCAGACTTTAATAAATTTGGTGAATAATTTGATTGAGGAAAAAAACACATAAAAATAGATGTGTCAAATTATGAAAATAAAAACTTAAAAAAAGAGGAGGTAATTAATAAAACATTAGTGGTTGATTTTAAATATATTATATGGAGTTAAGTGTAAAATTATAAATCTCCAAGTTTTTTGATAACTATAGATGATAAACAAATAACTCTTACACTTTATACCCCCTACACTTTATAACATGAACATTTTTTTACAGTTACATGTGTATTAGTATTGGTTTGAGACTTACATCTATTAAACTTACAAAATTTTATAAATGTATGAATTAGTTTTAATATACGTTAAATACTTTTAAAATAAATATTAGTTTTAAACTTTAATATATTAAAATATCTTTTTACTATGTACGTTAAATATAAATAAGAACTCATGTAGTCCTATTTAAAAGTTTAATCTATATGTACACGTGTTTGAATATTAAATACAGTTAAATTATTATTAACGGTAATATAAATATCAAATGGTAAGTACGAGTTACTGTGATATGAAATAAATATACGCGATTGTACTTATAACGACTCATGTAATTATTATTTAAAGTTTATATACGGATATCCGGAAGAACATTTTTAAAAAAAATTACATAGTATATTTTAACTTCTTCAACGCTCATTATGTGCTACTAAACTCGCACATTTTGTACAACATTATATCAATAGTTAAAGTTAACATCAACCTCAACATTAACATTTATGTCAGCTAAACAAAGTTAAATCTTTCATCAAATAAAATTTTTACAAAATATTAATTGATATTAATACATAATGAAAAACTCGTGCATACTCATTAGTTGTACTTATATCACTCACGGGTAAATTCTTATATGTCCATATAGTAAACAAAAATTTTAAAATAAATTTGATTTATGTGTAAACCCATGTGATTAAAGAACGCTTGACCCAATAACATTACAAGGAGACATGCTCAAGAATCCAATACAAGGTCGATGCCACGATTATATTTGCAATTTCTGCTAACTATTTTTCTTACTTTCGCACATGTTGATGCTCTAAGTTTTTAAAATATACATACGATTTTCTGTTTTTAAATGATAATACTATATAATTAAATTTTTCTGGAAAAACCCTGTGCGTGCACGGGTATTATAACTAGTTATTTTATATACATATATAACTACTCCCTCCGTCCCATAATAATTGTCCACTTTTACTTTTTTGAGTCTTTTTTGTTCAACTTTGACCATTAATATTTCTATTTGTGTAATATAATACTTGATGAAAATTATATCAATAGAAAATGCATTTGAAACCAAATCCATTCATATATTTTTTATCTAGTATTATGTAACACAAATAAAAATATTTATGGTCAAATTTAAATAAGAAAGACTAAAAAATGTCAAAGTGGACAATTATTATGGGACGGAGGTAGTATAAAATATATTAAATTGAATTAAATTACAATTGAGTATAGACACAAAAACAGTGGGCTCATCAAAAGATACACTAAACCCATATTTCGTGGGGTTGATGTCAGTGGCCTTGATGGTTATATAATAATTAGGGGTGGCAATTCAGGTCGGGTTTGGGTTGGCGGGTTTGGGTTGTCAGGTTGGCGGGTCAGAAAACCCCAACCCGAACCTGACCCATTTAACTAATCGGGTCAGCTACGTCAACCCTAACCTGTTTACACGTAACCCGAACCTGACCCATTTAACCCGTATATATACTTGGGTTGACGGGTTAAATAGGTTACACGGGTTGAATATGTTAAACGGGTTTCGGGTTGACCCATTTAACCCATTTTATATACAAAATTAGCACATTACACGATTAAACGGGTTAGGGGTCGACCCGTTTAACCGATTTAACCTGCATAATTAAATATAAATAATTTTTAATTTAAGAAAAAATATCTTAAACAGGTTGCCAGGTCGACCCGTTTATTTTATTCCCAACCCAAACCTGACCTGTTTAATAAACGGGTTAGATATGTCGACCCAAACCTAACACGAAATCTATTTAGCTCAACCTGAACCTGTTAATTTTCGTGTCGGTTTCCGGTCGGGTTTCGTGTCGGGTCAGAAATTGCCACCTCTATTATATATTTTCTTTAGGAAACTAACCAAACGCCTTAAATAAATACTAAAGTTATGTCCCTACCACAAAAGTGACCAAACAAACAGGCCCTTAGAGAGGAGGGAATGATAACGCCGAATAGGCGTTACGGTCTAGGTGGACAAAAATAAACGCCGTTATCTCGTTAATACCATTTCCAAGTTCCAAGCGTTGGTGAGGCGTTGGTACTCACGTTAACGTGACAACGGGCGTTGTAACGTGTTGGAGCGCTTTTTGAAAATAACAAAACACATCCCTCCTACTTTACAACGGCTAGTTTGAAAAAAAAAATCTGTCTTTAGCGGCCGATGCGATATCTGAGCCAAAGCAATCTGAGTAAAAATTAAATGCAAAACAGTAAGACCATGGGATTTTATATACTGCTTCGAACACAATATTTTATTATATGGTCGATAAACGTCGCTGCTTATTGCTGGAATGATGCCTTTTAACAGTGAAGTGTATTGTTTGGATATGATGAATTATGCCGAGCCAAACACTGGATGACATAAAATGCAACTTTTTTGTGTGGCCAATACGGTATCTGAGCCAACACGTAAAGATATTTAGTCCAAACAGCAGTACCAGCTCCAAAGTTCCACTTGAACAACTGTTGTTGTATAATACAATATAACATATGCAGATGCAATAGTGTTGTGTATTTTTGAAGCATATTTGAAAGGTAACAGTTTGCGCTCATCTCGGCTTGTAAACAGTACATTCTGCTTTCTTTTTGACATAAATGATAAAGTAGATGTATAACATGCCATTAACCCTTGGTGTAAAAGTAAAACACACTAAAAAAAGGAAGGTACCATAAAGCCTTTATTTTGTCTAGAACGGATTAAAATCGCAATAATGCGCATGTTGGCGTGGCAATTTACTTAGTTTGCAGGCATGGCGGGTTAATATGCTTTTTTAGATTCTCTACAGACCTGAGCACTGAGGGGAAAGCGAGCAGTCAAGAATCTCATGATGGGACTGCGAAAACTGAAACGTCCGCATATGCGTAATCCGAGGATTCATGCAAACATGATCTCATGATTAGCATAAGACCCATAGTGAGGATGTGATGATTAATTTGGATGTGTTTTACTAGAATCTAGCAAATTTGAGATTGTTCGTATCTTGGCGGGCAACTTACTAAGTTGATAGCCATGATGGATTAATCCTTTTTTTAAGATTCTTTGCATCTGAGCCTCATCAAATCAGGAATTTTGAGTCACAACGTCAAAATTGTTTGATTAAATTCGTGAAGCATGCAGCAATAAGTTCGCTGGTAAAGAGTTTGTTTTTGGTTTCTTTGATATCGATGTGATTTACTTCAAATGTTTCATATTTTGCTTCTTGCAACTTGTAGTTTATCAGAGCATTGGGTAATTTATCTTTATGTAATTGCATTTTGAGGTTTAGGAGGAAAAGTGCTTAACCGAGTTCACGAAACATATGAGAGTGAGTTTGGTTGGTAAAGAGTTTGTTTTTGGTTTGTTTGATGTTGATGTGATTTGAAAGGAGTAATTATAAAGTGTACTTCAGCTGTTTGGTGTTTGTTTGTTATATCTTTTAGTCTGTTAGTGAATTAGGCAAGTTATCTTGGTATTTATATATATGTATTTTAGGTTATTGTAAAAGAGAGTTAAATGAGATCAATTCGCTATTGAGCTTAATTAAGATAATTAATAAATGGGCATTCAATTAAGTTGGTTTGGACAAATTCCCAGGAAACCCATAGTCGGCCCAAGGTCAGCCGAACCTCCAAAAGGGCTATTGGGCTTGTTTTGACTTGGAGGAAAAGATATTTATCTTAATGGTCCAAATAAATATATTTCTAAATAGATAAAGATTTGTTTTCTTGTAGATAAGCATTACTTATAGGATAGGGATTGGTTTAACAATAAATATAAACCTAATTAAGAATTAGATTTAGTTAGTTTTTGCAAAACGCTAAAATTATTTCCCCCTCTCTTGTTCCTTTTATCGGCTGAATATACACACACACAACCCGCACACACATTGTATGTTTGTGTTTTTTATTTTATATCTACTTAGAGGAAAACTAGAAGAGGGGTTGAATAATTTTAGGGTTTTAAAATTTTAGTTTTGAAAAGTTATTGTGAAATCAAGCAAAGATAATATGTAAATGTAAATGCAAGACACGACAAGAAGTAAATAAAAGAAAAATCAATCCATAACAAAAGGATTTATAGCGATTCAGTCACAAGGCTCCTTCCTCGCCTTACTCCACTCCCCGAGTATCTGACTCGAGAGTTCACTTTACTATGTCAACAATCATCATTCTTGGCGGAGAAAACCATATATAAACTTTTACTGATACAATGCTAAATATTGAGTCATAATCTAGGTAGAACCAACATTTCTCTCTATATATTTTATGGACTAAAATACTAACCTAACTCTCTATTTTGGCGCATGGTTGTGTTTATGTAACTTTGAAGTATGGTAGTTAAATATAGTAACACAACTAGGTTGCAAATACAACAATTAATAACTACAACACATAAGACTTCAAGATCTTCTTGTGTTCTTCCCTAACTAGAAAGATGAGTAGTCATGTGGACCACTTGAATGAGTATAAAACAAGATAATGATTAAAAAAAAAGAACATGTGTATTAATATATGATAGAAGTTAGAAAGATGATTACAAGGGGTAAGAAAAATGTTATGGAAAAGGCTTGCTTAAATAGGCAAGAGGAAGGCTAATGACGAATCCACGGATCCCTAAAGGTATCCGTCCGTCTTGAGGGATCCGTCCCTCATATGCAAGCCAAAAGTATCCTTTTTTAGAGGTCAATAATGTTTTGTTTGGAATATCTTCTCTTATACGATGCATGAGAAAAGCTGACATTAAAGGGCTAAGATGCTTGCTTAGATTGTTAAACACGCGAGACCCTAAAACGTGGTAATTATGTTTTCCATGCAAAACACTTTAGATGCTTTGCTCATTAGTCTTGGATTATAACCAAAATGGTTAATCCATTTTCCACGCAAGAATGCATTCGAATTATTTCCCAAAAGGAAGATTCTTGACTAGTTAGCCGGATTAAAACCTTTTCTTAAAACGAAAATAATTTGTTTAATCAAGTGAGAGTATATGAAAATATGTACGGTTCTATGAAATATGCAATAATTTCCNAACACTTTAGATGCTTTGCTCATTAGTCTTGGATCATAACCAAAATGGTTAATCCATTTTCCACGCAAGAATGCATTCGAGTTATTTCCCAAAAGGAAGATTCTTGACTAGTTAACCGGATTAAAACCTTTTCTTAAAACGAAAGTAATTTGTTTAATCAAATGAGAGTATATGAAAATATGTACGGTTCTATAAAATATGCAATAATTTCATGTAATATGTATGATAAAACACTCTTTGATCATTATACAAGTTTTAGAGATTCATGTAAATACCTTAAGTGATTATTGACAAAGGATAACTTAATCTAATTTTTTTACTTGAACTTTTAGTTAACACGCTTTATATAATTGTCATTAACAAAACGTAGAGAAATCGTTATATGAAAATAACGTGTTATGCTATTATTTGTATTAATATACTTGTTCCTGACGTGAAGGTAATCTAAGTCTAGCAGCTATGGGAGTTGGCGTAGTGTTAGTGGACTATCTATCGATTAAGTCACGCTATTAGTCTGGGGTTTGTTGTGCTGCTTGAAGATCTACAAGTTCATGTTTGCTGGTTAGCTAAAAGGTATGTAATTTAGATTACTGCATGGTTAATTAAATTCTTGGTGTATAAGGGTTCGTGAGGGAAAACCTTTTTTGGGTAAACTATGATTTTAATAAAGTCTTCCGTTGTGCATATTAATCTGGTTAATTGCTTATTTAACTGTTAAATAAAATCTAAAATTACTACATGTTACACACTGTTTTCCATCAGTTTCTCGCCTCTAGCACCATGTAGTTATCATGAGGATACCATGATCTTCAACATGCAAAAATAAGAAATCCGGCAAAAAATAGACGTGAAATGTAGTTATTTATGTAAAAAAATCATATTTTTTTTCTAGTTTCTTCCATTTTTTCTAATGTCGTATTTTAGTTTTTAATTTTATTTTTAAAAAATGAAATTTGAAAAAATGGAAAAATAAAATAAAATGGTAGGCTCCAAAATAATTGTTCCGGCTTAAGCTGTGAGAAATTGTGTTTTTGTGTATATGAGTGAAAAAGGATGTGAAATGGGGAAAGTGTGACGTGTCATGGCGTGACACCCAAGAAAAATCACAGCTTGAACCATAACACCTTGAGCTCTTATGAACACAGTATAGATTGCTAAATGGCTAAGTTTGCTTGCTTATTCATGTTGAAATCATCATATCATGTAATATGACATTGACAAGATAGTAAAACATTATTCGGCCATTTCATTTCCATTTATCTAATAGTCTCGGGAGATATTAAATTTTTTTAGAAATTATAAAAAAAACGCAATTTGAAGCATTGATTTAATGCTTTTTTTTTAATTATTATTATTATTATTATTATTATTATTATTATTATTATTATTATTATTATTATTATTATTATTATTATTTTGCAATTTTTTACGCAAAAATGTTTCTTTAGTTGATTGGAAACAAATTATTGATTCAAGGTTTTGAAAATGTAAGTTTTGATTCAATTATTCGTAAAATATGATATAAATGTCAAAATTTTGAATGGCTATTGTGAAACATGCTTTTGTATTGAATCAGCAAAAAGGAAATTTCTACATATAAAAACTATAATTCAACACGACTAAATATATTTCTCGCGTTTATTTCACAATTTCTTATATTAAAATTTTCTTTTGATCCTGATTCAACGTTCATAGTTCATACTGTGTTCTTTTGCAGTTGCTTCCAATATAGTTGGCTACATAAGTTAGGACCCCTTTGGTTTGTAGATGGGTTAAGGATTATGATTAGGATTAGGATTTGTATTTGGTTTAGGAGTAGGATTTTGATGTGATGGTGGAAAGATAAATTAATATATTTTAATAAAATAAATCTTTTATATAATAAAGGAATTACATCATTTCGGAGTGATTTTGCAAAATCAATCTTAGTGAAAAAAAAATTCGACCAATAGGAAAGCTCGATTTTGACACATAGGCGAAATTGAGCAATGTGATTGGCCAATAAAAAGTCAAAATTGAATTAATTTTGGTCAAAATTTAATAAATTTGGTGGATAATTTGATTAAAGGAAAAAACACATAAAAGTATAGGTGTCAAATTTATGAAAATAAAAACTTAAAAAAAATGAGGTAATTAATAAAATTTTTAGTGGTTGATTTTAAATATATTATATGGAGTTAAGTGTAAAATTATAAATCTCCATGTTTTTTTTGATAACTATAGATGATAAACAAATAATTCTTACACTTTATACCCCCTACACTTTATAATATATAATATGAACTTTTTTTTACAGTTACATGTGTATTAGTATTGGTTTGAGACTTCCATCTATTAAACTTACAAAATTTTATAAATGTACAAATTAGTTTTAATATACGTTAAATACTTTTAAAATAAATATTAGTTTTAAACTTTAATCTATTAAAATATCTTTTTACTATGTACGTTAAACATAAATAGAACTCATGTAATCCTATTTAAAAGTTTAATCTATATGTACACGTGTTTGAATAGTAAATACAGTTAAATTATTATTAACGGTAATATAAATATCAAATGGTAAGTACGAATTACAGTGATATGAAAATAAATATACGCGAGTGTACTTATAACGACTCATGTAATTATTATTTAAAGTTTATATACGGATATACGGAAAAACATTTAAAAAAAAAATTACATAGTATATTTTAACTTCTTCAACGCTCATTATGTGCTACTAAACTCGCACATTTTGTACAACATGATATCAATAGTTAAAGTTAACATCAACCTCAACATTAACATTTATGTCAGCTAAACAAAGTTAAATCTTTCATCAAATAAAATTTTTACAAAATATTAATTGATATTAATACATAATGAAAAACTCGTGCATACTCATTAGTTGTACTTATATCACAATTTTCACGGGTAAATTCTTATATGTCCATATAGTAAATAAAAATTTTAAAATAAATTTGATTTATGTGTAAACCCATGTGATTAAAGAACCTTTGACTCAATAACATTACAAGGAGCTCAAGAATCCAATATAAGGTTGATACCACGATTATATTTGCAATTTCTGCTAACTATTTTTCTTACTTTCGCACATGTTGATGCTCTGACTTTTTAAAATATACATACGATTTTCTGTTTTTAAATAATAATACTATATAATTAATTTTTTCTGAAAAAATCCTGTGCGTGCACGGGTATTATAACTAGTTATTTTATATACATATATAATTATAAAATATATGAAAGTGAATTAAATTACAATTGAGTATAGACACACAAACAGTGGGCTCATCAAAAGATACACTAAACCTATATTTCGTGGGGTTGATGTCAGTGGTCTTGATGGTTATATATTTTCTTTAGGAAACTAACCAAACGCCTTAAATAAATACTAAAGTTATGTCCCTACTCCCTACCGCAAAAGTGACCAAACAAACAGGCCTTAGATTTGACCCATTTAAATTGGCTGTTTTGAGAGTTTACAAGTTACAACTAAGAAGTTGCATTTTTGTATCTTTAACACTAATAGCCGAAGGCCCAAGATTAAAGCTGAGTACTTTTCAATGGGCTTATCCCAATGACCCAATCATCTATTCCTGGTCTTGTTGCAATTGCAAACGTATAAGTGGCAAACGTTAAGTTAGATTTCGCCCAACTTTAAACAAGTGGGTAACCTTTTGCATCGAGCATGAACATTTTAGTGGTGAAAACGATTTCAAGTTGCAAACTCACGGTTTACAAAATTTTCGAGAAATCTATGGCAATTCGTTTGTCTACTTTAGTGCATGGGAAGTCTTGAAGCATACTTCCAAATGGCATCCTATATAAAACGTTTTCGCCGGAAGGCGATATCTGACGGCCGATGACGATGGTGCGGATCTTGAAGACACGAACGAGCTATTTTGAGACGATCCGCAACCACGACCTCTCAACAAGCCAAGAAGAACCAAAAGCCAAAAATCGGACTCAACCGCAACGGCGGGTTCATTGTCCTCTTGAGAAACCTTTCAAGGAAATGGTTCAAAAGGAAATGCGACAAGAGCGTGTAAAAAAGATGACCTCATGGCGACTAAAAAAAATTCGAGGAAGTGAGGTTCTTGCTACTAGCACCGAGGGATGATGGAAGAAGATGGCGCTTTGATAAACCAAATGGAAGCGGAGATCTAAAGTTCATAGTTTAGTTTGTTTTAGTTTTTATGTGTTCGTCGCACTTTTTTTTTTTTTTTTTTTTTTTTTTTTTTTTTTTTTTTTTTTTTTTTTAATCGTATTTCAAATTTAGTAAAATGTTTTGTTTAAAAAAATAAAAAATAAAATAGGCCTCGTTGTACCTTTAACATGGGTTATGCTGGGAGGATGTTTTTTAGGTCTAGTGTTATACGAGCGTTATAGGATAAAAGCTAACATGACGCGCCCATAACTTGCTTATAACTCGAGCTGCACCTAGTTCTCTAACCTTTAACAACTCTTTTAATTTCATTGTAGGAAGTCACGGGTACTAATACTTACGAAGTTGTAAAAGTTTGTTAATCCGAAATAACACACTTTTATTTTTTGATTTTTATTGACTGTTAAAGATAAACAAACGAACCAAGTACGTAGTAGTTTTCTGGCTAAAATTTTTATGTAGGCTCGAAGTGTCAAATTTTACCATAATTTTGCTAATTGCTTGAGTTTGACCGGTTTGAACATTGTACTCGTTTAATATTATACACTGGTATTTGACATGAAACTATTGTCGGGTTATAGGAAATGATTCTTATGCCTAAAACACATTAGTATATTTTCGATAACGGATTCGTTTTCTTAACCCTTTTATATAATAGGTAAGAATCTAGTGAGAAGAAAACTTAAAATGAGAAGAATGAGAAATAATTCTAACAACATATCTGAGATACATCGACTTGAATTAGATGCATTGCTATTCATTTAGATGGATCTCCAGTTTTAAAAGTGATTTAAAGTGAAAACGATGTAAAGTAGTAATAGCAACAATTTTGACCAGCATGAGACGAAAAATACATAGGATTTGCCTAACTTGATGAAATGCATCTAATATATGTATATGCGTATAATTTTTTGTTAAAAAATATGTTACGATGCATCTAAAAGATTAGGGATACATCTCTGTGTGGTTATAGTTATTTTTCATCCTTCCCGTTTTAAGATCTTTTTCTCATTTGATCCTAAATCCTTACATATTATGTAAATCAAAACACATATAATCAAACACATAAATTATGTAAAGAAAAACACATAAATTTACATATAAAATTATTTTAATATTATATGAAAAAAAACTTTCCGTGCAATTATGATAAGTTAAAGAAATGATAACATTCCTAAATTCCGAAACTAAATCGAATCTCGAAATAAAAAGTTTCAAATCCAATATTTTTATCTATGGGCTTATGAATAAATGTGTCTTAAGCTCAAATGGCGATGAAACCCTATCACCAATGCAATTTGGTACCCCATTTTATAGACCAACTTTCGCCATATCCCTTGCTCCCAAAAACCTCGATATCTTTTTCCAATAAGATCTCCATTTGATACCATGTGTATATACCGTAATACAATTTGCATAATTTTATTTTTATTTAAATGTTCAAAAAATTAATAGTTTATTTTTAAGCAAACATCTCTTTTGTGTTAGATCAGTTGGTAGGTTATGAAGAATTTATAGAGTTTTGCTGAAGAAAAACGATTGCCATGATTAAACTAATGACTAAAACTACATGTATATTATATATTTATGTTAAACAAAGGAGCTAATTTCTTACAAACCACCCAACTAGTAACATGCAGATTTAGGCACAAGTTTAAGTGTACATTTAGTTCATGTCAATCCTTTGTTTTTGTTACACTTAGAACTCGTATAAACTGTTTACTTAAAGATGTGAACAAATACCAAGTGGCATGTAACCCCATACGGTATCCAAGATGATCATAACTGAGTGGCTTACTGCTTTTGAGTTCAAGTTATACCTAAAATGTTTAGGCCAAACGGAGTGGTGTCTCACTCACCTTTTGGTGAGTAAGTGACGCGTGAGTGGACCAAAACACCAAATGCAAGTCACGGCCAAATTGAGCGAGTATGGTGAGTTGCTCACCATAATTGAAACACTGACAAAGTGGGCCCTAATTCTAAAAATATTGTTTTTTTATTTGTTTTGCAATTGTGTGTGTGNCTTATGCCTAAAACACATTAGTATATTTTCGATAACGGATTCGTTTTCTTAACCTTTTTATATAATGAGTATGAATCTAGTGAGAAGAAAACTTAAAATGAGAAGAATGAGAAATAATTCTAATAACATATCTGAGATACATCGACTTGAATTAGATGAATTGCTATTCATTTAGATGGATCTCTAGTTTTAAAAGTGATTTAAAGTGAAAACGATGTAAAGTAGTAATAGCAACAATTTTGACCAGCATGAGACGAAAAATACACAAGATTCGCCTAACTTGATGAAATGCATCTAATATATGTATATGCGTATAATTTTTTGTTAAAAAATATGTTACGGTGCATCTAAAAGATTAGGGATACATCTCTGTGTGGTTATAGTTATTTTTCATCCTTCCCGTTTTAAGATCTTTTTCTCATTTGATCCTAAATCCTTACATATTATGTAAATCAAAACACATATAATCAAACACATAAATTATGTAAAGAAAAACACATAAATTTACATATAAAATTATTTTAATATTATATGAAAAAAAACTTTCCGTGCAATTATGATAAGTTAAAGAAATGATAACATTCCTAAATTCCAAAACTAAATCGAATCTCGAAATAAAAAGTTTCAAATCCAATATTTTTATCTATGGGCTTATGAATAAATGTGTCTTAAGCTCAAATGGCGATGAAACCCTATCACCAATGCAATTTGGTACCCCATTTTATAGACCAACTTTCGCCATATCCCTTGCTCCCAAAAACCTCGATATCTTTTTCCAATAAGATCTCCATTTGATACCATGTGTATATACCGTAATACAATTTGCATAATTTTATTTTTATTTAAATGTTCAAAAAATTAATAGTTTATTTTTAAGCAAACATCTCTTTTGTGTTAGATCAGTTGGTAGGTTATGAAGAATTTATAGAGTTTTGCTGAAGAAAAACGATTGCCATGATTAAACTAATGACTAAAACTACATGTATATTATATATTTATGTTAAACAAAGGAGCTAATTTCTTACAAACCACCCAACTAGTAACATGCAGATTTAGGCACAAGTTTAAGTGTACATTTAGTTCATGTCAATCCTTTGTTTTTGTTACACTTAGAACTCGTATAAACTGTTTACTTAAAGATGTGAACAAATACCAAGTGGCATGTAACCCCATACGGTATCCAAGATGATCATAACTGAGTGGCTTACTGCTTTTGAGTTCAAGTTATACCTAAAATGTTTAGGCCAAACGGAGTGGTGTCTCACTCACCTTTTGGTGAGTAAGTGACGCGTGAGTGGACCAAAACACCAAATGCAAGTCACGGCCAAATTGAGCGAGTATGGTGAGTTGCTCACCATAATTGAAACACTGACAAAGTGGGCCCTAATTCTAAAAATATTGTTTTTTTATTTGTTTTGCAATTGTGTGTGTGTGACTTTATATATATATTTTTAAAAAAAATAACATATATGTTTTATTTATTTAAAATATTATTATTACTATATATTAAATTAATCTATATGAACTAAATTATAAATATTAAAATGAAAGCACGAGTCATTGTAATATGTAAATGAATACACGAGATTGTATATACGAACAACTCATGTTAATCCTTTTTATGAAATTAAGTAAGGATGTCCAAAGAGTCTGGAAAAAGTTTTTTTTTTTTTTTTTTTTTTTTTCATATTCAATAACGACTCATATTATTCATTTTTATGATTTTAACCTGCATGTGCATGAGTTTAAAAATTAAATACAGCTAAAATTATACTATAATTAACAATAATATAAATATCAAAATGAAATCACGACCTCAAGGGTTACTGTAAGATGAAAATATACACACGATATCGTGCATATAATTACTCTTTAAAGTTTAATAAGAATATCCCGAAAAACATTTTTAAGGGTTATTACGTACTATTAAACACGCATAATGTCTAAAACATGATATTTAATAGGTAAAGTTAACAATATCAACTCCAACACCATGCGAGTTAAACAAATTAAAATCATTCGTCCAACCAAAATTTATACAAAAGATTAATTGATATTAATAAATAATGAAGAATTTATGTAAATACTCGTGCGTGCACATGTATTATAACTATATAAGTATAAAAAAGATTACATAATATTATAAAATAATCTTATTCAACAATTCCGTATATGCGCCTGGGCACGCTTCAATATGCAAAAATAAAATTTGAAGATATAAATTTGCACTCTTAACCAAATATATCATTAATTATTAGATAATATATACAACTTGTATGGACAAATAATTTAATATTTAAAAGTATTATGACTTATATCAAAACATATTAAGTAAGATTTATATCAAATCCTTATGTGTGCACGCGGTATATAACTAGTGTGAGTATATATTATTATGTTTTGTTAACAATATCCTCTAGGGTTTTTGTTAACAATTAAAATTTAAAATTTATGCTAAGACAATATATAATGTTCAAACAAAATTATCCAAAAATCATCAAAAATCACTAGTTACTTCCTATAATATCTCAAACACAAATGTAAAACACTCTCTTTGGTCATGTTAGCGAAAAATGCGGAATATGTTTCTATATCTTTTATATAATAAAAGAATTACATCATTTCGGAGTTTTTTTGACAAAACAATCTTAGTGAAAAAAAAATTAGACCAATAGGAATGCTCGATTTTGCCACGTAGGCGAAATCAAGCAATATGATTGGCCAATAAAAAGTCAAAATTGAATTGATTTTGGTCAAACTTTAATAAATTTGGTGGTTAATTTGATTAAAGAAAAAAACACATAAAAGTATAGGTGTCAAATTTATGAAAATAAAAACTTAAAAATAGAGGAGATAATTAATAAAACATTAGTGGTTGAATTTTAAATATATTATATGGAGTTAAGTGTAAAATTATAAATCTCCATGTTTTTTGATAACTTTAGATAATAAACAAATAACCCCTTACACTTTATACCCCCTACACTTTGTAATATGAACTTTGTTTACAATTACATGAGTATTAGTATTGGTTTGAGACTTCCATCCATTAAACTTACAAAATTTTATAAATGTACGAATTAGTTTTAATATACGTTAAATACTTTTAAAATAAATATTAGTTTTAAACTTTCATCTATTAAAATATCTTTTTACTATGTACGTTAAATATAAATAAGAACTCATGTTATCCTATTTAAAAGTTTAATCTATACGTACACGGGTTTGAATATTAAATACAGTTAAATTATTATTAACGGTAATATAAATATCAAATGGTAAGTACGAGTTACTGTGATATGAAAATAAATATACGCGATTGTACTTATAACGACTCATGTAATTATTATTTAAAGTTTATATACGGATATCCGGAAAAACATTTTTAAAAAACTTTACGGAGTATATTTTAACTTCATCAACGCTCATTATGTGCTACTAAACTCGCACATTTTGTACAACATGATATCAATAGTTAAAGTTAAACAACAACATCAACCTCAACATTAACATCTATGTCAGCTACACAAAGTTAAATCTTTCATCTAATAAATTTTTACAAAATATTAATTGAAATTAATACATAATGAAAAACTCATGCATACTTATTATTTGTACTTATATCATAATTTTCACGGGTAAATTCTTATATATCCATATATTAAACAAAAAATTTAAAATAAAATTGATTTATGTGTAAACCCATGTGATCAAAGAACCTTTGGCCCAATAACATTATAAGGAGACATACTCAAGAATCAAATACAAGGTCGATGCCACGGTTATATTTACAATTTCTGTTAACTATTTTTCTTACTTTCGCACATGTTGATACTCTAACTTTTTAAAATATACGTAAGATTTTCTGTTTTTAAACGATAATATTATATAATTAAATTTTTCTGGAAAAATCCCGTGCGTGCACGGGTATTATAACTAGTATGTCTTAATATTAACATCCTTTATTATTTACACTGTTTTTATTGAGTTTTGTAGTAAAGAAAAATAAGTAATAAGAAGTTACATTTTCGGCCTACTTCTAGGAGTAAATACTTTGTTTTAAAAGCCAATCAATTCACACAATTTTTTCTGTTTATTTTCATTAATTATTTTTTTTTCTCCTTAAATGATAATCGAGAACACAATGTTAGAGTTAAATATTCCATAAGTCTTTCAAGTCGTGTACATTTTGTTATATATACATCATACATCTACTCCATATAAATTTATTTCTTTTGGGTTTTCTTGTTTACGTATTTTCATGAACCTTGAAGAAATCAACTATTTCTTTTTGTACCCGTAGTTGTTAATTTCATTGATAGTTGCAATTTTTTTTAGTCACCCCAGTATACACATTAACACATGTGAATTTAATCTATGTCAATATCTATTAGTAACCTCATGCATAAGGCTAGTGTGATATTGATGTTCTTCTAACATTATGATCATTATCATCGTTTTCTTACTATTGGTGGTGCCACCAGTGGCGAGCAGCATAAGTAACGGCTGCCCGCAGGAAAAATGTGGCACCTTTGAGTCAATACCTTACCCGTTTCGCCTCAACAATGGTCACTTACGAAATTGTAAAAGTTTGTTAATCCCAAATAACACACTTTTATTTTTTGATTTTTATTGACTGTTAAAGATAAACAAACGAACCAAGTACGTAGTAGTTTTCTGGCTAAAATTTTTATGTTGGCTCGAAGTGTCAAATTTTACCATAATGTTGCTAATTGCTTGAGTTTGACCGGTTTGAACATTGTACTCGTTTAATATTATACACTGGTATTTGACATGAAACTATTGTCGGGTTATAGGAAATGATTCTTATGCCTAAAACACATTAGTATATTTTCGATAACGGATTCGTTTTCTTAACCTTTTTATATAATGAGTATGAATCTAGTGAGAAGAAAACTTAAAATGAGAAGAATGAGAAATAATTCTAATAACATATCTGAGATACATCGACTTGAATTAGATGAATTGCTATTCATTTAGATGGATCTCTAGTTTTAAAAGTGATTTAAAGTGAAAACGATGTAAAGTAGTAATAGCAACAATTTTGACCAGCATGAGACGAAAAATACACAAGATTCGCCTAACTTGATGAAATGCATCTAATATATGTATATGCGTATAATTTTTTGTTAAAAAATATGTTACGGTGCATCTAAAAGATTAGGGATACATCTCTGTGTGGTTATAGTTATTTTTCATCCTTTCCGTTTTAAGATCTTTTTCTCATTTGATCCTAAATCCTTACATATTATGTAAATCAAAACACATATAATCAAACACATAAATTATGTAAAGAAAAACACATAAATTTACATATAAAATTATTTTAATATTATATGAAAAAAAACTTTCCGTGCAATTATGATAAGTTAAAGAAATGATAACATTCCTAAATTCCAAAACTAAATCGAATCTCGAAATAAAAAGTTTCAAATCCAATATTTTTATCTATGGGCTTATGAATAAATGTGTCTTAAGCTCAAATGGCGATGAAACCCTATCACCAATGCAATTTGGTACCCCATTTTATAGACCAACTTTCGCCATATCCCTTGCTCCCAAAAACCTCGATATCTTTTTCCAATAAGATCTCCATTTGATACCATGTGTATATACCGTAATACAATTTGCATAATTTTATTTTTATTTAAATGTTCAAAAAATTAATAGTTTATTTTTAAGCAAACATCTCTTTTGTGCTAGATCAGTTGGTAGGTTATGAAGAATTTATAGAGTTTTGCTGAAGAAAAACGATTGCCATGATTAAACTAATGACTAAAACTACATGTATATTATATATTTATGTTAAACAAAGGAGCTAATTTCTTACAAACCACCCAACTAGTAACATGCAGATTTAGGCACAAGTTTAAGTGTACATTTAGTTCATGCCAATCCTTTGTTTTTGTTACACTTAGAACTCGTATAAACTGTTTACTTAAAGATGTGAACAAATACCAAGTGGCATGTAACCCCATACGGTATCCAAGATGATCATAACTGAGTGGTTTACTGCTTTTGAGTTCAAGTTATAACTAAAATGTTTAGGCCAAACGGAGTGGTGTCTCACTCACCTTTTGGTGAGTAAGTGACGCGTGAGTGAACCAAAACACCAAATGCAAATCACGGCCAAATTGAGCAAGTATGGTGAGTTGCTCACCATAATTTAAACACTGACAAAGTGGGCCCCAATTCTAAAAATATTGTTTTTTTATTTGTTTTGTAAGTGTGTGTGTANAAATTCCAAAACTAAATCGAATCTCGAAATAAAAAGTTTCAAATCCAATATTTTTATCTATGGGCTTATGAATAAATGTGTCTTAAGCTCAAATGGCGATGAAACCCTATCACCAATGCAATTTGGTACCCCATTTTATAGACCAACTTTCGCCATATCCCTTGCTCCCAAAAACCTCGATATCTTTTTCCAATAAGATCTCCATTTGATACCATGTGTATATACCGTAATACAATTTGCATAATTTTATTTTTATTTAAATGTTCAAAAAATTAATAGTTTATTTTTAAGCAAACATCTCTTTTGTGCTAGATCAGTTGGTAGGTTATGAAGAATTTATAGAGTTTTGCTGAAGAAAAACGATTGCCATGATTAAACTAATGACTAAAACTACATGTATATTATATATTTATGTTAAACAAAGGAGCTAATTTCTTACAAACCACCCAACTAGTAACATGCAGATTTAGGCACAAGTTTAAGTGTACATTTAGTTCATGCCAATCCTTTGTTTTTGTTACACTTAGAACTCGTATAAACTGTTTACTTAAAGATGTGAACAAATACCAAGTGGCATGTAACCCCATACGGTATCCAAGATGATCATAACTGAGTGGTTTACTGCTTTTGAGTTCAAGTTATAACTAAAATGTTTAGGCCAAACGGAGTGGTGTCTCACTCACCTTTTGGTGAGTAAGTGACGCGTGAGTGAACCAAAACACCAAATGCAAATCACGGCCAAATTGAGCAAGTATGGTGAGTTGCTCACCATAATTTAAACACTGACAAAGTGGGCCCCAATTCTAAAAATATTGTTTTTTTATTTGTTTTGTAAGTGTGTGTGTATGACTTTATATATATTTAAAAAAAAAAATAACATATATGTTTTATTTATTTAAAATATTATTATTACTATATATTAAATTAATCTATATGAACTAAATTATAAATATTAAAATGAAAGCACGAGTTATTGTAATATGTAAATGAATACACGAGATTGTATATATACGAACAACTCATGTTAATCCTTTTTATGAAATTAAGTAAGGATGTTCAGAGAGTCTGGAAAAAGGTTTTTTTTTTTTTTTTTTTTTTTTTTTTCATATTCAATAACGACTCATATTATTCATTTTTATGATTTTAACCTGCATGTGCATGAGTTTAAAAATTAAATACAGCTAAAATTATAATATAATTAACAATAATATAAATATCAAAATGAAATCACGACCTCACGGGTTACTGTAAGATGAAAATATATACACGATATCGTGCATATAATTACTCTTTATAGTTTAATAAGAATATCCCGAAAAACATTTTTAAGGGTCATTACGTACTATTAAGCACGCATAATGTCTAAAACATGATATTTAATATGTAAAGTTAACAATATCAACTCCAACACCATGCGAGTTAAACAAATTAAAATCATTCGTCCAACCAAAATTTATACAAAAGATTAATTGATATTAATAAATAATGAAGAATTTATGTAAATACTCGTGCGTGCACATGTATTATAACTATATATAAGTATAAAAAAGATTACATAATATTATAAAATAATCTTATTCAACAATTCCGTATATGCGCCCGGGCACGCTTCAATATGCCAAAATAAAATTTGAAGATATAAATTTGCACTCTTAACCAAATATATCATTAATTATTAGATAATATGTACAACTTGTATGCACAAATAATTGATATTTAAAAGTATTATGACTTATATCAAAACACATTAAGTAAGATTTATATCAAATTCTTATGTGTGCACGGGGTATATAACTAGTGTGAGTATATATTATTATGTTTTGTTAACAATATCCTTTAGGGTTTTTGTTAACAATTAAATTTTAAAATTTATGCTAAGACAATATATAATGTTCAAACAAAATTATCCAAAAATCATCAAAAATCACTAGCTACTTCCTATAATATCTCAAACACAAATGCAAAACACTCTCTTTGGTCATGTTAGCGAAAATGCCGGAATATGTTTCTATATATGTCTTAATATTAACATCCTTTATTATTTACACTGTTTTTATTAAGTTTTGTAGTAAAGAAAAATAAGTAATAAGAAGTTACATTTTCGGCCTACTTCTAGGAGTAAATACTTTGTTTTAAAAGCCAATCAATTCACACAACTTTTTCTGTCTATTTTCATTAATTTTCTTTTATTTTTCTCCTTAAATGATAATCGAGAACACAATGTTAGAGTTAAATATTCCATAAGTCTTTCAAGTCGTGTACATTTTGTTATATATACATCATACATCTACTCCATATAAATTTATTTCTTTTGGGTTTTCTTGTTTACGTATTTTCATGAACCTTGAAGAAATCAACTATTTCTTTTTGTACCCGTAGTTGTTAATTTCATTGATAGTTGCAATTTTTTTAGTCACCCCAGTATACACATTAACACATGTGAATTTATCTATGTCAATATCTATTAGTAACCTCATGCATATGGCTAGTGTAATATATTGATGTTCTTCTAACATTATGATCATTATCATCGTTTTCTTACTATTGGTGGTGCCACCAGTGGCGAGCAGCATAAGCAACGGCTGCCCGCGGGAAAAATGTGGCACCTTTGACTCAATACCTTACCCGTTTCGCCTCAACAATGGTTCTGATTGTGGGGAGTTACTTTCGGATACTTTTCATCTTTCTTGCTTCAATTCAAGTTTGTTGTTCATTAGTATTGGATCATACAAATATCAAGTACTTCATTTCTTTCCTGATGGTGGTGGCATATTAGTGGATTTTCCTAATGACACGGTTCGTTACTCTTCATCGTGTAGAAGCTACTATGATATAAAGTCTTTTCACTTTCAAACAAATGGTTATCTTGGTATATCGAAAGATAATGTGGTTGGTTTGTATGGATGTGGAGATTCTTCCTTATGTAGGAGTGATTGTGGCGGATGTCATGATACTAACACGACCACTACCTTCACGAGTAGTGGGTGTTGCTACTCGCTTTCGGAGGATCGTGATGGTGTTTGGCAAGTAGGTGATAGTTTTGGTGTGTTTGAGGATTTTGGGTGCAAGGGTTTTTCTTCTAGGGTTGGTTTGGGTTCGAGTTTTAGTAATGGAGTGACTAAGCGTGGAGTTAAGTTAGAATGGGCAGTCCCTAGTGACTCGATTAAAGAGGAGTGTGATTTGAATGCTCGGGTTGTGAATGCAAGTTCTGTGGTTTTCGGTATGAGGTGCAAGTGTGTTGATGGATTTATTGGTGATGGATTTGTTAAGGGTAAAGGTTGCTTGAAATGTGAGTTTTTATTATGTTCTTAATTGTTAGTTTGTGAATATTTGGTACTAAAGAGTTCCTTGTAATTTATACTTAAGTTTACCAGGGTGAAACATCCCTTTTACCAAAAAAAGAGTTCCTTGTAATTTATACTTAAGTTTTTGTGTTATGCATATAGATTGCCTCAAGAACGGAGTGGAAGTGTATGGCGACGCGTGTTACCCTAAACGACATGGTCGGGGTAAACTTATGCTTGTAGCAGGTACATACCTCGTCCCATGATTAGAATGCGTGTTTAGGCGTATAGATTTTCATTTTAGAAGTGAGTATTGGGTATTGAATAACCATAATATATTATTAACTACAATACTAGTTGAATTCTGACTTCATCAGTTTGTGCATTTTTTATTTTATTTTTTTTTTATTTTTTTTATTTTTTTTAACAGCATTTATCAGTTTGTGCTAAATTACCTTTAGTATTTGATTACTATTTAATTTAGCTTGGCTTTGTTTAACATACAGGAATTCTTGCACTAGCCCTCTCGATAGCAACATTGATAGGGCTCTTTTGTTTGTTAAAGCGACAATCCAAGCTTGGAACAGTTGACCTCGATCTAGCTCGTAGCCAATGCAGTGTTTCAATTCGCAAAGGGCGCAAAACTCGTTTATTCACTCACAGTGAACTGGTACAAGCCACCAACGGATTCTCAGATGATAAAAAAATCGTCAACATGGAAGACGGGGGCACTATATACTCCGGTGTCCTTACTGACAGCCTTGAAGTAGCCATACATAAAGTGCATTGCACGACCGAAACTGACCTTATTCAAGTCTTGTCACGTGTCAAGATTCTGTCAGAAGTCACCCACCCAAATATGGCCAACGTCCTTGGTTGTTCAATCGACTCCGGCTACACTCCACTTGTTGTCTATGAGCACCCGGGAAACGGGACACTCGAACAACATTTATGCCAGGCGGGTATAGATGGCAAAATCGGTCTTGATTGGCATAACAGATTAACAATCACAGCCCAACTATCAAGTGTACTAGCGTATCTACAAACCGAAGTCTTCCCTCCTGTGCACCACCATGGTCTACAATCCGGGTGCGTGTTGTTAGACCATGACATGTCAGTAAAACTAGTCGGGTTCGAGTTATTAGACCATGGTTCAAATGGGTGCGGTTCAAACGGTCCATTTTCGAACAAAAACGATGTTTATGGTCTTGGTGTGGTGCTTATGGAAATTTTAGCGGGTCAGAAGTCAGTTGAGCTAGCTAACGTGGCATTAAGGAAGATCAGGAATGGAAAGATCGAGGAGGTTGTGGATCCCATGTTGTACTACCATGAACAACCGTTGTACAGAAAAGAGCAGATGGGGATAGTGGCAGATGTTGGGACGAGGTGCTTGTTATTTGGTGGTGATGGGCGATTGGGAATGAACGATGTGGCGAGGGAGTTAGTTCATGTAACGAAAGAGAGCATCGATCATGTTGGTAGTAAAAGGGGACCTGCAGGCCTAGAAGAAACGTTTTCTAATTCGAGTCTTCTGCAAATGATATCTTTGTCACCCGACTCTATATATGTACCATAAATGTAATAGGTTAGTCTCCTGATATCACTATGTTTAGGTGTTATTGTTCAAAGAAGATGAGAAGGTAATAACTGTATAGAGTAGTTTTTATTATGGGATGTTTGGGGATTGACAGTTCAGATGAATCAGTTTTGGATTAGTTGGAAGTCTGCAAAAAAAATACGGATTCAAATTACCTTATTATACAGTGATCATATCCGTAGATAATCAGAACTTTTTAAACATCTTATTTTGGTTATCACAACTTTTAAAGGCATAAGCATACTGAAACACCATGCCATGCAGACTGTTTTATCACAATGTTCATAATACATAATCAATCTTAAAGCTGGATGTCAAACACCCCCTACGAACATGGTTTGCTATGTAATTTGTTGAAAATGAATCTAATTTTTTTCATACTTTGTTAGATTAATGTGAGACAATGGGTCTGACGGGTAAAAACATGATTTTATTTAATTTATCTGAACCATTGAGGAAACCACCACCAAATGGCCTAGTAGTGTTAAGGTCCTTGGCTTTCAAACAAAAGGTCAAGGGTTTAAACCTCGCTAAGTGTGTACATTTGGGGTGGCCAGGGAAGGGTTGGAAACGGTCACGCGATTAACCTGGTGAGGCCGCGTACATCTTATTCAAAAGGTTCACCCTCCCCGGGTAACCTGAACAGGGAAAACCACTTTTGTTTACCCATTTTATCTGAACCATTGAAGACAATACACGCACGAAGCTCAATCAAACGAGTATATACTGTGTGCATAGTTTCTAGTTTCCTGGTACTATTATTGTTGGATCTGCCTAACAGTCAACAAAAATGTAATTCTAAAACGAAACTCGGCCTACAATCCTTACAAAATCCAAATCAATTTGCAGTTCGAATCTTATTACCTGCTTCAATGTTCTCAGCCGCCTCTGCAGCCGCAGCTGCAGCCTTATCCAACCCCATCTTCTGCAATTCTTTCAAGAACCCATCAACCTCCACATTATTGATTTTGTAAGGACTGTGGACGGCTCCTGGAAACGAGCGGTTTTCTACTTCTTGTTTATACTCTGATAAAGCTTTATTGATCACTTCTCCTACTTGCGCAAACTGCTTACAAAACTTTGGTGTGACCTGTGTATAACAGCAGCCCCTTTAGTAAGTTTATGTGAATGATCTAAATTATTAGTAAAGAGAGCCTTATAAATCCGTTATATTATTATAAATATAATGNGGGCTCTTTTGTTTGTTAAAGCGACAATCCAAGCTTGGAACAGTTGACCTCGATCTAGCTCGTAGCCAATGCAGTGTTTCAATTCGCAAAGGGCGCAAAACTCGTTTATTCACTCACAGTGAACTGGTACAAGCCACCAACGGATTCTCAGATGATAAAAAAATCGTCAACATGGAAGACGGGGGCACTATATACTCCGGTGTCCTTACTGACAGCCTTGAAGTAGCCATACATAAAGTGCATTGCACGACCGAAACTGACCTTATTCAAGTCTTGTCACGTGTCAAGATTCTGTCAGAAGTCACCCACCCAAATATGGCCAACGTCCTTGGTTGTTCAATCGACTCCGGCTACACTCCACTTGTTGTCTATGAGCACCCGGGAAACGGGACACTCGAACAACATTTATGCCAGGCGGGTATAGATGGCAAAATCGGTCTTGATTGGCATAACAGATTAACAATCACAGCCCAACTATCAAGTGTGCTAGCGTATCTACAAACCGAAGTCTTCCCTCCTGTGCACCACCATGGTCTACAATCCGGGTGCGTGTTGTTAGACCATGACATGTCAGTAAAACTAGTCGGGTTCGAGTTATTAGACCATGGTTCAAATGGGTGCGGTTCAAACGGTCCATTTTCGAACAAAAACGATGTTTATGGTCTTGGTGTGGTGCTTATGGAAATTTTAGCGGGTCAGAAGTCAGTTGAGCTAGCTAACGTGGCATTAAGGAAGATCAGGAATGGAAAGATCGAGGAGGTTGTGGATCCCATGTTGTACTACCATGAACAACCGTTGTACAGAAAAGAGCAGATGGGGATAGTGGCAGATGTTGGGACGAGGTGCTTGTTATTTGGTGGTGATGGGCGATTGGGAATGAACGATGTGGCGAGGGAGTTAGTTCATGTAACGAAAGAGAGCATCGATCATGTTGGTAGTAAAAGGGGACCTGCAGGCCTAGAAGAAACGTTTTCTAATTCGAGTCTTCTGCAAATGATATCTTTGTCACCCGACTCTATATATGTACCATAAATGTAATAGGTTAGTCTCCTGATATCACTATGTTTAGGTGTTATTGTTCAAAGAAGATGAGAAGGTAATAACTGTATAGAGTAGTTTTTATTATGGGATGTTTGGGGATTGACAGTTCAGATGAATCAGTTTTGGATTAGTTGGAAGTCTGCAAAAAAAATACGGATTCAAATTACCTTATTATACAGTGATCATATCCGTAGATAATCAGAACTTTTTAAACATCTTATTTTGGTTATCACAACTTTTAAAGGCATAAGCATACTGAAACACCATGCCATGCAGACTGTTTTATCACAATGTTCATAATACATAATCAATCTTAAAGCTGGATGTCAAACACCCCCTACGAACATGGTTTGCTATGTAATTTGTTGAAAATGAATCTAATTTTTTTCATACTTTGTTAGATTAATGTGAGACAATGGGTCTGACGGGTAAAAACATGATTTTATTTAATTTATCTGAACCATTGAGGAAACCACCACCAAATGGCCTAGTAGTGTTAAGGTCCTTGGCTTTCAAACAAAAGGTCAAGGGTTTAAACCTCGCTAAGTGTGTGTGCATTTGGGGTGGCCAGGGAAGGGTTGGAAACGGTCACGCGATTAACCTGGTGAGGCCGCGTACATCTTATTCAAAAGGTTCACCCTCCCCGGGTAACCTGAACAGGGAAAACCACTTTTGTTTACCCATTTTATCTGAACCATTGAAGACAATACACGCACGAAGCTCAATCAAACGAGTATATACTGTGTGCATAGTTTCTAGTTTCCTGGTACTATTATTGTTGGATCTGCCTAACAGTCAACAAAAATGTAATTCTAAAACGAAACTCGGCCTACAATCCTTACAAAATCCAAATCAATTTGCAGTTCGAATCTTATTACCTGCTTCAATGTTCTCAGCCGCCTCTGCAGCCGCAGCTGCAGCCTTATCCAACCCCATCTTCTGCAATTCTTTCAAGAACCCATCAACCTCCACATTATTGATTTTGTAAGGACTGTGGACGGCTCCTGGAAACGAGCGGTTTTCTACTTCTTGTTTATACTCTGATAAAGCTTTATTGATCACTTCTCCTACTTGCGCAAACTGCTTACAAAACTTTGGTGTGACCTGTGTATAACAGCAGCCCCTTTAGTAAGTTTATGTGAATGATCTAAATTATTAGTAAAGAGAGCCTTATAAATCCGTTATATTATTATAAATATAATGTGAGGGCAAATAGATACACAAATTCGTGAAGTACTAAAAAAGGATTTGTTGCAATAGTCGACTAGAAACACTTTTTGTGGAAATGATGACAAGCTGCAAAGCATTTTAGATACAGTCTGATAATATGAGAGACGGTAGACCCAAACTGATACTGTTGATTTTATCATACGGATACCTTCATACCTATATAACTATTACTTGAAATTTTTCTTGAATGTAGAGACAAGATTAGGGAATCTTGTGTGCCTAAATCAAATAACAGAAAGATAAATTCCTGACTTGAAAATTTTTGTGTCGACTAGACACGATACATTAGAAAAGTGTTTGATCATAAAACATCTAAGATACCTTTGAAAAAACAAAACACACAATAGTAACTTGACAAATTGTAAGAGTAAAACTAATCAAATAGTTAGATTTTTGTTTGATACTAACCTTTGCATGATGTGGATGTTGCATCATTCCTAAGAGATCATGGTAAACAAGGACCTGCATCAGTTACCAGATTACAATGATTATTACTAGTCAGTGTGTTCGTTTGCTTACTTTTTATCTATGTATACAACTTTCAGTATAAGAAAATTAAATTAACATCAAGAAAAAGTGAGACTGAAACCTGGCCACTGCAAAACGGGCCTGCCCCAATACCGATGGTGGGAATTCGAAGAACAGAAGTGGCAGCTGCAGCCACTGGTGCAGGAACACATTCAAGAACAACAGAAAAGCACCCGACTTCCTGCAATGCTAGCGCAGTCTCCACAACCTAGACAACAAATAACAATTTAAATATGAGTATATGACTTAGGGTGTGCTTGGTTCATATGGGCACAAGAACGGAAAAGGCAAAGGGAATGTAAAGAAATACTATTATACTAATGACTATTATCATTGCATTAACATTGCTTAACTAGAATTATCGTAGGTTGTGTTAATTCGTTGTTGAAAACATTATATAAAATTGAAATAAAAAAATTCTAAGGATAAGAGCTAAACAAGAAACATCACGCCATTCTACCCAATGCTAGATGTTGTGGTTATGTGGGATAGAGATAGAGGAACAATGTGAAGCGAATTTTGGTTGCTGCTATCAACTGTTTTGATGAATCTGAGAAGAAAGGTGGGAAAATAAGTAGGAGCTACTATAATATAAGAAGTTACCAATGTGCTGGAAAAAAAATCCTGGCAAGTAAAATTATAGGAAGCCAAGCACCATATTTCATTATGTTACCCCTAATTTATAACCTGGTTAAGGAAAGTTATAACCCCTAATTTAGTGGGTAATGACCCATTATCTACTTTTAAGTGATGGATGATTGTATTATAGGAAGCCAAGCACCATATTTCATTATGTTACACATTCCCTATAGTCCATAACCCTCAACCAAGCATGCCCTAATATGGGTACATTTATCATTATGAGGTACAGTTTGACTTTTGAAGTCAAACATATTTTTTCTCATCTTACAAATTGATAGGTTTCTACGGCCTTTTGATAAATAAAAATTGACACGCTGACTAAAATGTGATAGGGATACTGTGAATGAAAAAGTCTTGGTTACAATTTGTGAATAACCCTATATAAATTTGAACCAGAAAAACCACAACTTTGACCTTAAATGTCAAACTGTACCTTGTCTGCACTGAGAACATTCTTCCCTTGAGGTCTAAATCCACCAAGAACACTAATGGCCTGAGGGGTCAATCCGACATGGCCCATAACAGCTATCCCGGCTTCAACAATGTGTTTTGCAGCCGAAATTCTTGAAGGTGAACCCCCTTCTAGCTTGATTGCATCCATTCCACCTTCTTTCAATACTCTGACTGCTGTATCAACCGCCTGCTCACAACCAAAACTGCGATATTATTCAGTGCAGCTATTAGACGGTTAACAGTCATTCAAAAATTTTGAAATTTCAACAAGAACCATCCAAGTATGTTACTATGTTTATCCATCATTTGAGTATCTAACGATTAATGCTCCAAACTTATGCAGTGATTGCTTATCATTCACAAGATACAAGAATTATCACTATTAACATGCTAGAATGTGAGAAAGTGATTTTGATTAAATTTTCAGATTATAAATGCATAAGAGGACCATGATTTTTGACTTTTTATAGTTCAGATTTGAATTCCTAAAAACCTGACCTTGACACATGATTAATAAAGATTAAAGCTTTGTCATTAACCCGCTATTTGGCTGTTTCTATTACTAATGCTCTTCTTAAGCAATTTGTGTTTGGGTGTTTCTATAAACGGGTCAATTCTATCATATTACAAAATTATGATCACCTAGTTGACCTCAAATAAAAAAAAATGCAGTTCTTGCAGACAGGTAACATACGTAACAAACAACAGCCATTAGTGTTTAAAAAGATACACCACAACGGTACACAACAGATTTTGTAATATTTCTGTCTCAAACTAACTATATCTACTTATTAAAAAGCAAAAGAAAAACTTAAGAGCCCTGGTGTGTAATTGTTTCTTGCAAACTGACCTGGGAAAATGTCCTCAAAACAGCTATATCTGTGGCCAAATTTTTTTTTTTAACTTACTACTGCACTTCTGCCTTTTCAAGTCACAAATAATCAATTCCAGCGTTTGGGACTTTGGGTATCGGGAAACTGATTCTATCCTTGATTCTATTTTAACAAATTTTGAACAACCATTTTAGTTTTAAACTATGAGGTGCCATTTCACATGTATATCCTTGGCTAATTAATCAGACTTTTCTAACAGTCAAACAACTAATGCCACTAATGCCAGTGCTGATTACAACTGAGTATCTTATTCTAGCTTTTAATTCTCTTTATTAAATATCATATAGTCACTTTTAATACAAAATGCCAACGCTTGAGAACTTTATATAACTAAACTATGTAGATACTTAAATAAACGGACTGTCTTGATTCTGATTTTGATTCTGATTCTGTTTCTATTTATTTCATAGCACATAGTGCACCTTTTAAAAGGTGTAGTAAACATGTACATGATGTGAACTAGATTCATAATTACCAAAAGCAAGATCACCGAATAATCTTTTATAATTAAACTATGTAGTAAATTTTTTTCTTTATTATTTTTTTTACGGTCAAACTATCAATCTCACAATATACACATTACAACTATGTGATTAACTTGCAAAAGGTTGATAACTGGCAACGCTAAATAGCCCACACGCATCAGACAAAATGTGCAAGGCAATGTTCCCAATGACTCACCATAATATCCGATTCTATTTTCTCCAAAAGGTTTAAATCACCAGGGAAAACACTGACCACGTGCACCCCTTTTGGATGACAACTGACCCTACATGTTCTAGTGACCTTTAATCATGAGATGGGGTTGAACCCATGACCTATTTCTCCAAAGCCCGACCGGTCAAGGGCCATGAGTCATACCACGGGGGCAATGCCCCCATGATTATCCGATTCTATTCTAGTTCAAAGTCTATTTATTTATACACATAGTCCACTTTGGTGTGGCCAGGGAAGGGTCGGAAACGGTCCGGGAGTAACAAGAAAACCTCATTCGTTTGTCCGTATACATAGTACACTGTACACTTTAAAAAAGTTGTACTAGCAAACATATATAAAATACCTGTTGAGAACTAGATTCATAAGTACCAAAAGCAAGATCACCAACAAGCAAAGGCCTCTTAGCACCTCTCGCAACAGCTCTACAATGCACCAACATCTCCTCCAACGTAATAGGCAACGTAGTATCATGTCCATGAACAACCATAGCAGCAGAATCACCAACTAATGCAATATCAATACCAGCACTATCTAAATGAACAGCTGATGGGTAGTCATATGCTGTCACCATTGTTATTGGTTCTCCTTTTTTATGCTTTGTTTTAAGGCTTGTTAGTGTTACTCTTTGTTCATGGTTTTGTGGCTTTGGTCCTCCGTAGACTGTGTTTTCTGGGACGTTGCTCATGCATCGGATGTAAGAGATGTGTTTGGTTAGTGGTTTTGTGAGTTTGTTGATGAGGGTGGACATGGTTTTGGTGGGTTGTTTGGAATGGGTATTTTTTGGGGGGTTTCCTTATGGAAAATTGGAAATGATTGAGATTTTGCAGAGTGATAAAGGCAGTTGGACGGCGCCATCTTTGAGGACGTGACATAAATGTGATTTTTAAGAGTAGGTGAGTGGTGCTTGCTAAACTACTAACTGCACAGTAGATCATCAAATACTTCTTGTCCCTGCCAACGGTATCTGAGTGACCTATCAACCGAGAGGTTGTAGATTCATATCTCGTTAAAAACATGTGAGATATGAATTTGTGAAATAGGTTGTGTAAGTTGTAAGAACTGCACATCGTATTAAACTATGCAATAAAGTTTACATAAGCTAATTTTTTTTCGTTTGAGCATATAAATTTGCTGAGCATTTTTCGTATATTTTAGTCATAGGTATGGACATAAGTAGAAAAATTTTAATAACGTGGACAATGGAAATCGGTTTACAACCGGTTACCAGTGGAGCAACTTAACTAAACATTTTATTGAAACATTTAGTATCTAAGTTAACATGTATGCAATGTTCACTAACCTAATTGAACATAACAAAAGTTCGGTAACTTGAGTGCAAATAATCATAAAATTTAGGTTTATATATTAACTCTAAATGATATCAACGTCATCAAACAAAACTAACACATAAATATAATCATGAGAATAACTGATAACATCAAATAACAAACATATTTTAAGTATCATTATGTCGTGTTAATTGCTCTTAATTATTGTGTTTTCATGATATTTGGTACTCATTTGTTAAACATTTGCATTTTAGTATTAATCTAGAGCAATGGAATGAAAAGACAGGAAATAGACAAGATTTAAAGCTTAAACGAAGAATTCGTGTCAAAACTCACATACGGCGCAACAACAAGATGTCAGATATCATAAATCCTTAACTTAGCTGTTACGACATAACAACCTCCACATGGTTACGTCGTAGAGAGAATTAGACGCACATGGAATATTACTTAATGAATACCGATGCGGCGTAGAGAGGTCAACGTTGCTACGCGTAAAATTGACGGGGCTAGAATCCTATAAGTACAAACCTAAAACTCGAGTTTAGGTTACACATTCTTAACCCCAATCGATTTCCATAGCTCCCAATGCTATTCACCACAATTAAAGCATAGATCATCAAGAGAACAAGACTTTGTCATCATAAATAATTCTTTTTATTCGGTCTCATTATCGTTTTCACTATGAATACTTTTCAATTATCAAATTAATTATCTTTTGTTATTATGATTGTTATTGAAAGCTAAACACCTTATCGTGTCCCTAGTTATGAACCTTTCAATATTAATGACATGATTTGTTAATAGTCGTTTGGTCAAACTACTTGTCTATTAGAAGAAAAAAAAAGAAAAAAAAAAAAAAAATTACAATTATTAAAGTTGAGTAGGGCTGAGCAAATCCACCCGAAAACCGACAAAACTGAATCAACCTGACCTTTTTCGGTTCGGTTTTGGTTTTGTATATTTATTTCGGTTTTGGTTCGATTTGGTTTTTTGGTTCGAAACCCGAAAACTGACCCGAACCGAGTTATTCGGTTTGGTTTCGGTTTTGATATCTATTTCTCGGTTTGGTTCTCGGGTTGAGTTTTTTCCGTTTTGTCTGTTCAGTTCTCGGTTTGAGTTTTTTCCCTTTAGCTGAGGGACTAAAGATGCAAATTGGTGTAAACCAGCCGGATGAAATATGTAATTAGCTCAAAACATAAACAAGTGTTTGGATGGAAGTACTTTAAACAAAGAAACAGCCTTCCTTAAAAAGATGCAAATAACACTTTCACTCACATTAAAACACTTCCTTAATCATAACCCTCCTCATCCATTTAAACCAATAATAAATCCCATCATCAAACCCAAACTCAAACTCAAACTCAAACAAACTAACAGAACATCAATTCGGTTCATAGCCATCAAAGCAATAATGCCTGTGACTCTACACGTGGCAGGGGAATGGTACTCTGTTCCAGAACTAAGTTTGCGTGACCATCACTTCACTGTTCCACTCGACTATTCTGTACCCCAGTCTCCCAAAATCACGGTTTTTGCTCGCGAGGCTGTTGCGGGTAATTAAATCATTTATCTCACTATTTACATTTTTATGATTTTAATTCTCTATATATATAAGATATGTTAAGTGATTATAAATTGTTTAGATACATTCATATTGTATGTAATCCGGATTCATTTTAGCCTATTTGATTGCCGTATGATTCTAGTAATTTCTTGAATCAGGATTAGTATATTCATTGTTATTGAAAATAGTCTATAAGAAAACTAAGGTGTCGTTTGTTTTTTCAGAGCTTTTACCTCTTCATCTGCAAACCATATCTGTAGAAGAAGAGGTACATATAAGCTCTTCATCTGCAAAAAGAAGACCGTTTGTTTTTTTTTTTTGGTATTAAAGTACTTCTTTCCTATACTATTTTTTGTGCTATTGAAGTACTTTTTTTTCTTTTCCTTTTTCTTTTTCACAAGTTTTTTTACGTTTTTGTCTGCTTGTTACCGTTTTGGTACATTTTCAACCATTTTTTTACGTTTCGTCGGTTTTTTTAACGTTTTTGTCCTTTTTTTAAGCTTTCATTCGTTATTTACGCTTTCGTCTGTTTTTTTACGTTTTCGGTTTTTTTATGTTTTCGTCTGTTTTGTTACGTATTTGTCAATTTTTACGTTTTCAACCGTTTTTTACGGTTTTATATGTTTTTTTAGGTTTTCGTCCGTTTTTTTACGTTTTCGTTCGTTTTTTATGTTTCATCTTTTTTTTTTTTTTTTTTTTTTTTTTTTTTTTTTTTTTTTTTTTTTTTTT